>JZKD02S1658088.1:68348-96035 GCA_000966675.3 Picea glauca
TCATAAGCTTTCATGGTCATAATTCACTTGAAGAGGTTTACTTAATCAAATAGGGATATCCCTCATGGCTTCTAGAAGTTGGCCTAAACTGAAGGAGAAAGTGAAATAAGGTGACAATGGTGCACTTCCCATTTTTTCCCCAATTAGAACCTATGTTGGGACTTTTCACAAGGGTGATATTTCAGGCAGTAACATTTGGTATACTCAATTTTTAAATTTCATTGTTGTTAACATGGTCGGAGACCAAACATCAACCTGGGACAGCTTGAATTTTCAAAAACTTTTATTTATTGTTGTTATTAGGACCTTTCAAAAAATTTCATTGGAGCATCGTAGTGGAAATGGTGCAGACTTCCTGCCCTCAAGTCGAGATCCACGCAGGATCTTCTCTAAACCTCGACAAGGGTTAACATAACTCCTTGTTTAATCCCACAAAGGATTCAGGTCTCGCACGTTGGGCACTCTGAATGCAATGCCACGGCTCTTGGAAATAGCTGAAACATGAAATTTCAAATGGGCTTAAGATGTAAGCCCCCTCTTCAACCCCTTTTCCGATATGACCACAACCAAACCTTAACGCAAGCACCTTTCGCAATTCGCGACTTCGCAAGTCGGAGTGTCGAGCTTCCATGCTCTTCCCTTGTGAATCCCTGAAACGCGATAAGTCAATGCTATGTGGACTCTGCCAAAGCGATGCGTACACGCCACTTGTCTCCTCCACTTTACTCTACTTACGGGGTGAGCTCTTGCCACATGTCCACACGGATTTTTCAGCTTTAACAACTCGAGCGAACAACCAACAGCCATTCCTCTTCCTCTATGGATCCCCGAATTTGAAATCGTGCCTTCGACAAGATCGATGGTTGTGTGCCTCCCTCGATTCAACGGTCCTGGATGTATCGGGATTTCGCAACCCGAGAGTTCGCAACTCTCGAGTCCAACCTTGAACTACTCCCCTTCCCGATCCCCGATATAACAAATTCACATACGAGATCAATGGTCCTTGTTGATCCGAATCTAACGATCACTTCTCCTCCTGAGCTTATGGGTGTTGAAAGACACTCAGTCTTAATCTTTTCGTTGTTCCACAAGATCCAACGACTAACGGAACTTCAACACTTCTCCTTGAAGCGATTCCACCGTTCGTTTCAACTTCTCTAGGACTTCTGCCAAATGACTTGGCATCCTTCCTCCCGAACTTGACTTCTGTGAGACGATTTCGACCTCCTTCTTTATTCGAACCCTTCGAAGGTTCTATCCCTTCTGAGATTTCACTTACGAATCCAAGGCTCCCAAAAGGGTTTTTGCACGCACTCCTTGCAGAAAAATTTCAAATAACCTCTGGTTATTTGGGTCTTCGACTCTGTTCACTCTTTGCAACAGAGAATTCTTCAACTCCTCTGTGAGTTTGAGAGAATTTTTTCCCTCTCCCAGCCTTCGCACACTTTGCACAACTCTGTGCTCTGCTAGCACTCTTGCCTGTAAAGACACGATTTGAATCTCCCCTGAGAGTTCTGAGATGAAACTCAGAGCCTGGTTGATGCACTCCTTTCAAACTCTCCACTGCACTCTTTGCAGCAGTTCTCAGAAAGAGAAACAACTGAACCTCATTCTCCCCTTATCCAGAATTCAAGCACTCAACATAGAATTCTAGAGCATACACACACACATTTCATTGAAATAAAATGCACACAGAGAATGAAAACAAGCCTGCAACATACCATTTAACAGGTGGTTCCAACAACCATAACAAACACATAGATTGGAATCAAAGGCTTTCTTCTATTAATTCCAATGCTCCTGTACATGGCGAATAACAACTAAAAATGCATAAAATTCTCTGTTCTCCTCTGTGCATCTCTACAGCTTATGAATTCTGAATAATCTTTTAATGATACAAGGTGAGGGTGTCTATCATCCATTTTCTCTCCTACGCTCCTAAAACTATCTAATATATTAAATTAAATCTACCTAATTGCATTAAACACACATAAATGCCTATTACATACGACGGATAGGAACATACGCTCCAAAATCAGTTTGGATCTTCAATACATAAATGCTAACGCACTTTCCTCCCATCCATTACATTAATGTTTCAGATTTTGAAATTCACAATGTTTTCACAAAAACGTATTTAATTTCATCTGCACGTCCAGTTGTCTCCTTGGTTTTAGGCACGCACTTGGGCTTTATATGATGCTCATGCATCATAATCCCTCGCTTGAAAATTTTCATGAACTCCTGTTCATGAGCTCTTGCACAGTCTGTCCATGTCTTCGAATTTTTGCTTCATTCTCCCAGCTAGCATCTTCAATTGGATTTCCTTTCCACTTGACCAAGTATTCAAAATACTCTTTTCTCCTGGTCTTTCTGCTAATCCTCTTGTCAACTATGCTTTCTATCTGTAGCTTTTCAGCTACAGGCATTTGTTTTGTCCATTGAATCTTTTCTTGTTCATCCTCTGCTCCTGCTTCTTCATCTCTGTAAGGGTACAAATCCATGACATTGAATATGGGTGAGATTCTGACCCCATCGGGTAATTCAATCTCATACGCGTTTGCCCCAAATTTTCTTATGACCTTGCACGGTCCAATTTTCTTCATCTTCAGCTTCTTGTATGTTCCCCTTGGGAACCTTTCCTTCCTCAAATGCGCAAGAATCAAATCACCAACTTCAAATTGAAGTTCTCACCTGTGTTGATCTGCTCTACGCTTGTACTCTTGACTTGAACTCTGCAATCACTCCTTGATTATGCTATGAAGATCCTTCATTCCTTCTGCAAAGTCCTCTGCACTAGCACTCATGAATTTAGCTTGTTCTGAATCTTTCAATTTAGAGACTCCCCTTGGATGCATTCCATATACAATTTGGAATGGACTCTGCCCTGTGCTTCTATTGAGTGAATCATTATAAGCAAATTTCATTTATGGAAGAATGTTATCCCATTGACTGTGGTGTTCAGTCACTAAGCTCCTTAACAAATATCCCAAGCTCTTGTTCACAACCTCTTTCTGTCCATCCGTTTGAGGATGATACGCTGAGCTAAAAGACAAGTTTGTCCCCAACTTCTTCCATAAGGTCCTCCAGAAATTTCCTACGAATTTGGTATCTCGATCAGAAATGATACTCCTTGGCAAGCCGTGAATTCTGACGACTTCCTTGAAAAACAGGTTCGCAATATGAGTTGTGTCACTGGTTTTCTGGCATGGTATGAAATGTGGCATCTTTAAAAATCTATCTACCACTGCAAAGATTGAATCATATCCCCTCTGTGTCCTTGGTAGTCCTAATACGAAATCCATGCTTACTATGTCCCACGGCCTTTCGGGTATGGGTAATGGCTGGTATAACCCTGCGTTCTGCCTTTTTCCCTTCATGTGTTGACAAATTATGCACCTGTCCACAAATTTATTCACATATGTCCTCATCCCTAGCCAGTAATATGATCCATTCAACTTTGAGAATGTTTTGTCATGATCGAAGTGTCTGGCCAATCCTCCGTTGTGCTTTTCCTTCAGCAAATTCTCCCTCATGGAGCATTTCAGAATACATAGTTGATTTCCTCTGAACAATAGTCCATCCTAGATCATGTACTCTGTCCATTAGCTTCTATCCTTGAGAATTGGATTCTTAGATGCCTCATATGCCTCTTTGAAATCTAGATCATCTCCGTACATTTCTTTGAGGTTATCAAAACCCAAAGTCTTAACTCTAAATTCCTGCATAAGCAAACATTTCCTGCTCAAAGTGTCAACAAATTTGTTAGCAGTTCCACAAATGTGCTTAATCACAAAAGTAAAATTTTGCATGTATTCAACCCATTTATCATGTTTTTGGTTCAACTTCTCCTGTCGAGTCACGAATTGCAAAGTGTGATTATCGTTGTACAAAACAAACTCTTTTGGAACCAAATAGTGCCTCCATTTCTTCAGCGTTTGTATGACCGCTTAGAATTCTTTGTCATACATGGAGTACTTAATCTTTGCTTCATTCAGTTTTTCACTGAAATTCACGACCGACCTATTGTCTTTGCTTAAGACTGTTCCAATGGAAAATCCACTCGCGTCACACCTGACCTGGAATGTCTTGCTGAAATCTGGCAAAACCAGAATGGGTTGCTCAATGATCTTTTTCTTCAGCAGGTTGAAGCTCTTCTTTGCTTCCTCCATCCAGTGAAAAGACTTATGTCTTTTCTTCACCGTATCCATCATCGGTGTGCTAATTCCACTAAAGTTTCGGATGAATTTCCTGTAGAAGCTAGCCAAACCATGGAAGCTTCGAACTTCAAACACGCTCTTCGGCGATGGCCAATCCTTAATCGCCTTTATCTTTTCCGGATCCATTTTCAATTCATTTGCAGAGATAACAAAACCCAAATAAATGAGTTATGTCCTCATAAATGACAATTTCTTCATGTTGATCAGCAATTTCTCTTGTTGTAACCTTCTCATTACTGCAACTAAATGCTTCAAATGCTCTGCTTCAGTTTTGCTGAAAATTAATATATCATCAAGATATACAATGGTGGATTTCCCAATGAAATCCTTCAAGACTTTGTTCATCAACCTCATGAAAGTATTGGGCGCATTCGTCAAGCCAAATGGCATGATAAGCCATTCATAAAGCCCTTCATTCATCTTGAATGTTGTCTTCCATTCATCACCTTCTCTCATTCTAATATGATGATATATGCTTTTCAAATCAATCTTTGAAAAAAAAATTGCTCCACTCAAGCAATCCATCAAGTCATCCATCCTTGGCAATGGGAACCTGTACCTGATGGTAATTTTGTTGATTGCCCTTGAGTCTGTACACATTCTCTAGCCACTGTCCTTCCTTGAGTTGAGCACTGTTGGAATAGCGCATGGACTCAAGATCTCCCAAATCAATCCTTTGTCCATTAATTCCTAGACCTATCTCTTAACTTCTCCATTCTCCTGCGGAGTCAACCTATAAGATGCTTTTTTCGGCAAATTGGGTCCAGGTATAAGATCGATATGATGACTTATACTCCTGATAGGTGGCAATGAACAAGGTAGTTCATCCACTACTATATCAGCAAATTCTTCCAACAACTCTTGAATGTGTTCTGGTAAATCATCTATCCTAGTGTTGTTCAAAACAATTATGGGATTCCTAACGAAAATGAATTGTGTGTCTTCCTTCTTCTTGACTTCCTTAAGAAGTTCCTTCCCACTCATGAGAAGTACAGTGTTGTTCACCTCTGGTTTCACTTATTTATCCTTAATTGGTAGCAACATGTGCGTCCTACCACTTTTCTCCATAGTGTACGTGTTCTTTCTTCCATCATGCACCACATTTCTGTCATATTGTCACGATCTACCCAGCAATAGATGACAAGCATCCATGGGAATGACATCACATAATACCTCATCTTTATATCCTCTTATTTTAAATTCAACTAAACATTGTTTAGTGACATTTACCTAATGTCCTTTTTGTAGCCATGAAACTTTGTATGGGCTTGGATGTGCAATAGTCTCCAGCTCCAGCTTTTCTACCATTTCCATGGATACAAGATTATCTGTGCTACCATTGTCCACTATGACCTTGCATACCTTGTCTTTGGTTTTGCAAGAAATCTAAAACAGACTGTTTCTTTGGGCTGGGTTCTTTGGCTCCTTCTCTGGCTTCAAGAAAACTTTCCGCATCATCAAAGATCTTCTGCCCTCAACGTCCTCTGCCTCAACATTCCATCCTTGAGCTTCGGCAATGTGAGTTTCACCACCATGTTTTTTCCTATCTGGACACTCATAGGATTTATGTCCGATTTTTCCACAGACAAAGCATTTCACTTCACCTCCTCTACCTCTTCCTCTTCCTCTGGCTCGAGGAAAAGTATTTCTATCAACATATTGCCTCCCCTGTGAGCTTCCTCCTCTCTCAGATTGAGTTTGAGTTTTCTTCCCCTCTTCTTTAGGTTTCTGAGTTTTGTCCTGGGAAATTGTCTTGCCTCTGCTCTGACTTCTGCCTCGACCTCTTTGACCTTGCTTTCAACTCAGCTTCTCTTTAGCTTTCAGAGCTATCTGATAAGCATCTTCTATGGTTCCGAAGGTCATCAGGCTCATCTCATCCTAGATGTCATATCGTAGACCAGTCATATACCTGGAAACTTTCTCATCATCTCTTTCCCGATGACCTACTCTAATGTTTATCCTATATAACTCTTCAATGTATTCTTTCACTGACATCAACTTTTGTCTCAAATTATGCATCCTCCGAGACAGATTTATTTGACAATACCTGGGTATAAACTTGGCTTTCATTTTTGCAACCATTCCATCCCAACTCTTAATTTTCTGCTTGCCTTTGCAACGTCTGTCAACCTACATTTCATCCCACCACAATATTGCATGCCCGTTAATTCTAGTAACGACATGTTTGACTTTCTTGTCTTCCTCGACATCCTCATAGTCGAAGTGTTTGTCTAGAGATCTAATCCAGTCTAGAAGCTCTTCAACGTCTAGGTTGTCGTCGTACATTGGAATGTCCATTTTTTCCCAAGCACCTATCCTTGCAACAACCCTAAATAGGCATTCTTCTGCAGCATATTTGACTGCAACTTCTTCTCCTTTGTTTCCAGCTTCATTTTCACTTTCAGCTTCGTTGATATCCCCAGCGTCAACTGTTCACCTCTGTGTTGTCTCCATAGCATCAAGTCTGGCATGTAATCCACTCATTTATCTTTCCACTGCTGGATCAGGTATGGGATTTTCTCTTCTTCTCAGCGGCATGGCTGTAAAATTCCTCTTTTCTCTCTGCTATAGAAAGCAAAGAATTTGTTTTGGGCTCTGATATCACAACTGGTGCAGACCTCCTGCCCTCAGGCCGAGATCCGCGCTGGATATTCTCTAAACCTCAACAAGGGTTAACAAACATCCTTGTTTAAGCCCGCAAAGGATTCGGGTCTCGCGTGTTGGCACTCTGAATGCAATTCCACGGCTCTTGGCAATAGCCAAAATGCGAAATTTCGAATGGGATTAAGGTGTAAGCCCCCTCTTCATCCCCTTTTCCGATATGACCACAGCCAAGCCTTAACGCAAGCACGTTTCGCAATTCATGACTTCGGGAGTCGAAGTATCGAGCTTTCGTGCTCTTCCCTTGCGAATCCCCGAAACGCGATAATTCAATGCTATGTGGACTCTGCCAAAGTGACGCATAAACGCCACTTACCTCCTCCACTTTACTCTACTTACGGGGTGAGCTCTTGCCACCTGTCCACATGGATTTTCCGGCTTTTGCAACTCGAGTGAACAACCAACATCCGTTCCTCTTCCTCTATGGATCCCCGACTCTGAAATCTTTCCTTCAACGAGATCGACGGCTGTGTGCCTCCCTCGATCCAACGGTCCTGGCTATATTGGGATTTCGTAACCTAGGAGTTCGTAACTCTCGATTCCAACCTTGAACTACTCCACTTCTCGATCCCCGATATAGTGAATTCACATATGAGATCAATGGTCCTTGTTGATCCGAATCTAACGATCACTAGTCCTCCTGAGCTTAAGGGTGTTGAAAGACACTCAGTCTTAATCCTTCCGTTGTTCCACAAGATCCAATGGCTAACAGAACTTCAACACTTCTCCTTGAAGCGATTCCATCGTCCATTTCAACTTCTCTAGGACTTCTGCCAAATAACTTGGTATCCTTCCTCCTGAACTTGACTTCTGTGAGAAGATTTCGACCTGCGTATTTATTCGAACCCTTCGAAGGTTCTATCCCTTCTGAGATTTCTCTTATGAATCCAAGGCTTCCAAAAGGGTTCCTGCACACACTCCTTGCGGAAAAATTTCAAATAACCTCTGGTTATTTGGGTCTTCGGCTCTGTGCACTCTTTGCAACAAAGA
This sequence comes from Picea glauca, assembly GCA_000966675.3. Lineage (NCBI taxonomy): Eukaryota > Viridiplantae > Streptophyta > Pinopsida > Pinales > Pinaceae > Picea > Picea glauca. The sequence continues at coordinate 76,220 of JZKD02S1658088.1, forward strand.
ATTATTCAACTCCTCTGTGATTTTGAGAGAATTTGTTCCCTCTCCCAGCCTGCGCACACTTTCCACGGCTTTGTGCTTTGCTAGCACTCTTGGTTGTAAAGACACGATTTGACTCTCCCCTGAGAGTTCTGAGATGAAACTTAGAGCCTGGTCGATGCACTCCTTGCAGACCCTCCATTGCACTCTTTGTAGGAGTTCTCAGAAAGAGAAACAACTTAACCTCATTCTCCCCTTATCCAGAATTCAAGCACTCAACATAGAATTCTAGAGCATACACACACACATTTCATTGAAATAAAATGCACACAAAGAATGCAAACAAGCCTGCAGCATATCATTTAACAAGTGGTTCCAACAACCATAACAAACACATAGATTGGAATCAAAGTCTTTCTTCTATTAATTCCAGTGCTCCTGTGCATGGTGAATAACAACTAAAAATGCATAAAACTCTTTGTTCTCCTCTGTGCAGCTCTACAGCTTACGAATTCTGAATAATGTTTTAATTATAGAAGGTGAGGGTGTTTATCATCCGTTTTCCCTCCTAAGCTCCTAAAACTGTCTAATCTATTAAATTAAATCTACCTACTTGCATTAAACACACATAAATTCCTATTACATCCGGCGGATAGGAACATACACTCCAAAATCAGTTTGGATCTTCAATACATAAATGCTAATGCACTTTCCTCCCATCCATTACATTAATGTTTCAGATTTTGCAATTCACAACGTTTTCAAAAAAACATATTTAATTTCATCTGCGCGTCCAACTATATCCTTGGTTTTAGGCATGCACTTGGGCTTTATACGATGCTCATGCATTAGGAAACATCCATGGAAGACTCCATGGAATTTGTTTTTGAAGAGGGTTAGGCATCATTGCCTTTTCTTTCAAGTGTTATGCGACTTCAGCCATAGAACACCAAAGTTTTATTGGTGTTATTTTTAATGAGTCTCGAAGAGTCTTATTTCAAATTGGGCTCAAGGAACATCCTTTCAAAATGGTTGATGAGAATTATTTTAAAATTGGCCAACAATGTTATCACAAAGTAGCCCAATGATCATTATTTTGAATTGGCCTGAAGTGAGATCTTTTAAAATGGATTGAAGCCTTATTTCTAATCAGTTTGAAGAGCCCTTTTGAGAAAATCTCGATGAATTGTTATTTCGAAGAGAATGAATGAACCTTTACTTTCAAGTGGGTTGTGAGGTGATATTACAAAGTGGGCTAGAAATTATGTTTTAGAATGGGTCATGAGGTGTTATTTCAAAATGGCTTGACGACATTGTTTTAGAGTTGTCCAATGGGTGTTATTTCAAAGATGGGTGGCAAGAGTTATTTTGAAGTGGCTTGATGGGATTATTTCGAAATGGTTCAATGTGTCTATTTTGGAATGGCCTGATGGGCCTTCTTTCAAAATGGCTCGATGGGTCTTGTCTCAAACTTACTCGATGGAAGTTATTTTGAAATGAACTAATGACATTGCTTCAAAAGATCTGATGTAAGTAGGTATTGGTGTTACATGTGGTCATTGATCCATGTAACAAAGACATAATTAAGAGGAATTAAGCACCAAATCCAGAGGAATCTTAGTTGGTGAAAATGACAAAAATTAGTGGGTTATCAATGGAAATTGGAAAAAATCAATTAAGGACTTACAAGAATAAAAAAAACAAGGGTGTTTCATCCCAACAAATCTGGTAAATAAAACTAAAATCTACACTATGAAGGTTAAATTACTTTAGATTCCAGAATCTTTAGTTACTGATTTTTTGCTAATGCATGAAATAGATAAAATGCAGAAAATAGAGAACAGTAAAATACAATCACACACCATCCACAAAATAACAAAAGTATTTTATCTGGGAAACCCTTATGGGAGAAAAACCAGCTAGAAGCTGAGGAGATTATGCCTCTATTTTCTCCGGTATGGAATTGATGCAAGTAAAAAGGAGAAGGCACTCTATATGGAGTTACCTTAGACTTGTGGCCTATTAGGATTATATAGAACATTAACCCCCTCTGTTATGTTCTCTAATTTCCCACTCCCACTCGTTATGCTCTGCTATGGAACAAAATACAATAACATAGAATGGAACCCCTTCTCCTCCTAGTGGCTCAGTATTTAACATAGCTCGATAGTCATATAGGGGTAGGTTTTGACTTCCTCAACCCTCAATTGTGATAGGTTTTTGGACCTTATAGAATATTCCTTGAAATCACATACGTGGCTAGCCCCATATGCATGACTAATGGGGGATGACATGGCATCCTCTCGTGCCATGGTGGTCAACATGGTAGGTCAACTTACTGGAGGCATAAATTTTTCATATGAGCTCTAATTGACGTGATGTTTACACTATTGGAAAGGTATCAATGTGTATAATAGTGTCATGATATCCTAGCTACGGTTGGAAAAGTTTTGACCCTAACAAATGTCATTTGATGCCTCAAAATGGCTTCAAAAGGTTTCAAACCCCAATTTTCCAAATTGGGACCTGCCATAAAAATGACTCTGCAAGTTGATTCCTCCTATTTTTTCAGCCACTCTGAAAGCATCAAGATAGATGAAAAATAATATAACTATCCAATCTATATCATAATTGGTAGCTTTATGTTTTTGTTTTCTATATTATCTAATAGAATTATTGTTATGCATAGATATTACAATTCAATATTGTCATTGAGGTTACTACAACAAATTTGAGGGGAATAGAGTATTAGCCTTAGTTTTAATGAGAAAATTGTCATCATAGAAGATGCATAACCCCTACGGTTACAAAGAAAATGTCATAGGTGAAATTCTGCATAGGTGGAAACTGGAGATATAGTCCAATGAATGTAGAAACCAAGAGACTCCTCTAGATATTTCAGAGACCATGAGGAGCTTGAGGGTGGGAATTCAAAGTTGTAGATCCAACAATGAGAGGCTAAGTAAAGCCTAAGAAGAATGGAACCAACTTAATGCATCCATGTTTGAAAGTTTGATAGACATACAAAGTCAATTATCACATGGGCATAGCTATACTAATGTTGATGGTAGTAGGATTAACTTAAGAAGGCATTCTCGTTAGAGGTCCAATAGTACAATAAGAACCCTTGATATGGAACATACAAACCATCTACGTCTAAGTCCTAATATAGTGACTCATATATAGTTGAGTAATCCTTCAACAACCTAGAATCCTCTCCCAACAAGCATAAGAGGAATATGCATCTCATAGATAACTTGCAAGGAGAATTTCATAAAGAAAAAACGCCTACATTTGATGGTGAGATTAAATATAGATAAGAAGTTAGGGCTTGGATTCGTGGGATAAGAAAGGATTTCCAAGTTCATGACTATTCTAGGAATATGAAGGTTCGAGTTTCCATACAATTTAAATGACAAGAGCTTCCATTAAATTGGTGAGCCCACCTCTAACAAGGTAAATAATATCAATGGAAGGAAGATTGTGTGGAATAAGTTCAAGAAATATTTTCAACAAAAACTCTAATCATTACTATGAAGGTAAAATATGATTTTTTTCATGAGTTAGAATTGGGCCAAATGACCATGGAAGAGTATGTAAACAAATTCTTGGAACTATTGATAAATGTCAAATATATCATAAATGAGAAGGTGAAAATTTAGTGCTTCTTAAGTGGATTGCCTCAATCCCACAAGGATAGAATTGAATTCGATGAACTCAGATCACTTGATGAGGCAATAAAAGAGGCCAAGAACTATATGAGTGGAACAGAGGAAAGCCATGTTTCCAAAAGACATGGTAGGACAAGAGAGAATATGGAGCAGAGGAAGAAATGATTCAAGCCTTCTCACTTTAAAAACCAACTAGGAACCTTCAAGTAGAATCAACTAGCCCATAGTGGGAATAATCTAACTAAAATTTTGGGAAAGAGGCCAATGAAACCAATTCAATGTTGGGGTTGTGGATAATACCACATGGACATGGATTTCCCTCATCAAAAGGAAAAAATTTGGACTATTCACAACATCTAAGAGGCTACTACGGTGAATGATGCAATGTGAATCATTCCTCAAATTATGTTGCATTGGAATATTGTCATACAGATCACCTGTCAATTGTTGTTGAAGTGGAAGGTAAAATTTCTAGGCAACCTATATCCATTTTAATATATTTAGGATCTAGCCACAATCTTGTTACTCTTGAAATTGTTGAAAATTGTGCTCTTAAGAAATACAAACATATTTAGCAATGGCTAGTCTAGCGAGCCATTGGAACCAAGAGAAAGGATAGTGAAATGGTGGAGAGTTGTCCATTAGAATCTAATGGACTCTTTTCATGAGAAAACTTGAATATTCTTCCACTTGGTTCTTACATGTCCTTATTAAAATGGTTTGGTTGGAAGCACACTAGGCTAAAATTGATTTCTACAATGAGACCTTTGATTACATTGATGAAGGTGGAAACTCAAGGAAAATAAGATGAATTCCAAGATCAAACTCTATCAAGGAAATTTCATCCTTGTAGTTGAAGAAATGTTTCAAAAAATTATGCCAATTGTATGCAACCCATGTATTCAAATCAATCAAAGACAAAGATCAAAAACTTGAATATTTTCTTGTATTGAAAGAGATCAACAATGTATTTCTAGATGAAGTGATAAGGATTCCCCTAAAGAGGGAAATTGATTTCAATTGATCTTATACCTATAGATGCACCAGTTTCCAAGACTCCTTATAGGATGAGTACCCCAAAACCAACAAAAATGAAAATGCAACTGCAAGAGCCGATGGATAAAGTATATGTTCAATGAAGTGTGTTCCCTGGGGAACACTCATCTTGTTTGTGGAAAAAAATGGATCTCTTAGGATGTGTATCAACCAAAAATAACTGAACAATGTAACAATGAAGAGCATGTATCCATTGCATAAAATTGATGACTTATTTGACGAAATGAGAGGGGCAAAGGTATTCTCAAAAATGGATCTAAGGTATGGATATCATCAAGTTAGAGTTAATAAGACATCCACAAGAAAACCTTCAAAACAAGGCATGGTAATTATGAATTTTTAGTGGTACCATTTAGTCTCACAAATGCACCAATGACATTCATATACCTCATGAACAATGTCTTTAGTAACTACTTGTAAAAGTATGTGCTCGTTTTCATTTATGATATACTAATTTATTTGAAATTTGAAGAAGAACATGAGGATCAATTTTGAATGGTTTTGCAAGTATTGAAAGAACACGAGTTGTATGTGACGTTTAGAAAATGTGACTTTATCATAAATATATTCAATATTTAGGTCACATTATCTCAAATGAAGGAATATTGGTGGGTTTGAAAAATATCAGGGTCATATTGCATTGGCCCACTCCAAGAAATGTGACAAAGGTGAGATAATTTATGGATATAGTTATTCATTATCAAAGGTTTATCAAGGGATTTTTAAGAATTTTCTATCCCATCACTTCCTTGCAAAAGAAAGGAAAGAAACTTTAATGGTCCCAGGAATGTGAGGAAAGGTTTCAACAATCGAAAAATAATCTCACTAGTGATCCAATTTTAAAAATTATAGATTTGGATAAATATTTCATCATGTGAATGGATGCTTACATTGAAGGACTTGGTGGAGTTCTTATGAAAGATAACTATGCAGTGTGTTATGAGTTATGGAAACTAGAGGGACATGAAAAAAAAATTGTATGATCCAAAAAGTGTTGCTATAGTACAAGCATTGAAGATGTGGTGAAACTACTTGATAGGAAAAAGGTTCATGCTAATGAAAAATCATTAAATGGATTGAAGTATTTATTCAACCAACAAAACTTGAATTCCATTCAATAAATATGGTTGAAATTTCTATGAGTTTGATTTTGAAATCAAACACATAAAAGGGAAGGAAAATAACGTTGTAGATGGACTTAGCAAAAAAGTGTTGATACTAAGAGGGGAATGAATTAGTATCAAGTAAAATTTGAAAACTTTTTCAACTTATACTTCAACTAGATTATATATTCAATTATATCCAATGAGCAATGAACAATAGTAGAAGAGTTACACCAATACACCACAATACACCATGCACAATATATGAGAAATAATCAATAGTTATTGTTCAAGGGAAGCTACATCTTCCAAATATAAAGGGAGGGATAAACCTCCAAAAGGAAGATACAATCCTCCAATATAAAGAGAAGGTTGACCTCTCCATCCTTGCCCCTTCCTTCCACCCAAGAATATATGAGAGATAATAAAAATTTACATTAAATTATCACCATCAACCAACCATCACATAGAACCTGATAATGCTTCCTGAGACTTCTTCAACTTATGAAATTCTTCACTTCTTGGAATAATTTGATCCTATAGATAATATTACTCAATGTATTCTCTAAAACTCCTCCAAGTTTCACTCCTTGAATCTTCCCAGAAAATGAGTTACAGAGAAAATGGTAGACCTTATTCAATTATGGTTTATTCAGGAGAGCGAACTTGTATAGAATGCCCTGCGCTCAATATTTAACATAAGATTCTGAAATTAGTACAAAATAAACTACAACCCATACTATTTCCAATGAAATTGGTCTCACTTCATTTGGATTCTCTATGAAGACTTTATGATTGTTTTACCCGGAAAACTGGTTTATGACTAGCTTCAGGACTAGTCAAAAACCATATCTTCCACAGAGTGTATATCCAAAATTATAGCAAATAAAGAGCTGAAATTTTTACCACGGGTACCTAGATATGTCTTCTCAATAGCCTCTGAATTTCACCATCTGAATCGTTCTAGAAACAAAGTTATAGCGAAAATGGTAAGATGACCTATAAATAACATACCTTAGAACACATCACCAAAAGACTTCATCCTCCCTTGAAATTCAGCCTTCTTTACTTCATATTTCCTCTGAAATTCGACTTATATCTCTTTTTTCATTACAAACTTGTGTATCTTTAAAATGAATGTATAATGATATGTATTTATACCCTTTATGTCACTTCATTTTAACATTAGGGCTGACATGTAGTTTATGCTTCAATTCACATTGTCATCTTCAAAACTTTATTTCTCCTCAATCGTGAGGATCCACGTGACATGCCACATACCACCAGAAGTGGCATGACTTATACTATCCATCCATGGGTATTGTATCTGCATGTGTAATTTCCTTCATGTCTATCTACTTCTATCAAATGTGGGGTCCAAAATCCAATGGCTAGGGTTGACATCAATGACTACAACCAATGACTAGGGTTGACATCAATGACAACATCCAATCTTCCAACAAAAAGTGCATGTGGTATTTGATAGCATGTGCAAATCTAATTTGAAGAAAAGATTAATAGAGTCCCTTGTTGAAGATGAGCATTATATCCTAGTGAGAGATGGATTATAGCAAGAGGAAATAGAAAAGAAGTATGAAGGATACCAACTTAGCAATGATGGATGTCTTATTTAGAAAAGTATAATGTATGTTCCCTACTCGTAAAATTTGAGAACAATTATCATGAATGAAATCCATAAGAGACCATATTTTGGCCATCCAAGTTGCTAGAAAATGATTGCTACAACAAAGAAGCAATACTTTTGGCTTGAAATGAAAAAGGAATGTTTCCAAATACATTGCTAGATGTATGAAATGTTAATAATTCAAATTTGAGCATCAACACCCAGTAAGTTTGTTGCAACCCTTGCCACTTCCAAAATGGAAATGTGAGTTAGTAATGATGGATTTCATTAACATATTACCAAGAACAATGAAGCAATATGATTCATCATGGTTGTAGTTGACAAATTGACCAAGGAAACTCATTTTATTCATGTGAAGTCTACTCATAAGGTAATAGACATTGAAAAAATATTCATGAGACACGATGTAATGTTTATTTCCACTTTTTGGAAGAGTCTTTTTGAAGACCTGGACACTAACTTGAATTTCAGTATTACTTACCATCCACAAATAAATGGGAAAACTAAAAGAGTGAATCAAGAGATTGAAAACATACTCTGCAAGTATGTGATGGATAAACCATCCAAGTGGGAAGATTATTTACAGTTGGTGAAGTTTGCATATAACAATGGGAATCATGGGTCTTTAAAAAATATCTATTTAAGATTTTATATGATAGAAGATGCAATACTCCAATAAGTTGGGATAACCCAGTGAACAAAATTGTACTTGAGTTGGAAATGCTCAAGGAAATGAAGCTTGAAGTTGGTAGGGTCAAGTACAATTTGGAAGTAATGCATATAGAGAAAAAGTTATGCAAATAAATACAAAGTGCATAGAGAATTAAAAGTTAGGGATCATGTCTTCTATAAAGTGAAGTCAAGGAATAGTTTTGTAATAATATCCCATACAAATTTGTAACTAATATCCCAAGCACACTTGAAAATGAAAAATGATATTTTTTTTAAATTCCAAATTACACAACAATATTATTAAAGTAAAGAATTTTAGTAATGAACACAAGAATTTACAAGTGAGCAAATAACAACATTCTCTAACTTAGCTTCATTGGATGTTTCATTCTTTATTAATGAAATTGAATTAAAATATCTCTCTATATATAATATTGACATTACAAAAGACTTATATATGTTTTTATAGACATTTAACTAAATTTATTTATTATAATGCACCTATAATTTTTTTAATCAATATTGTTTACTCCTAAAGTAATATATAAAAGTATAAACACTTTATTAAGTGATATTAATAAATTTATGTAAATCTAAATATTTATTAAATAACATTGTTTACTCCTATAGTAATATAAAAAAACATAACCACTTTTTTAAGTGATACTAATACATTTATGTAAATCTAAATATTTATTAAATAAAATATATTTGATGTAAATATTAAAAATAATTTTTAAAAATAATTTATTTATTTACCCTATAAACTTTGATGAATTTTATATTTATAATAAAAAAACACTAATTTTAATCATTTCTTCAAGGCATACCCTATCCCGCCCTATCCCATGTATGAGGTTACTTCCTGGAAGTGTCTCAATCTTAAGCACATCAAAAAAAGATGTGGGTGCATGTTACGAATATTAAAATGTTCTATTAATTACTCATAAGTAATGTGTATCCATTTGTGTTATTTTTTTATTTTATTAATAATTAATTTAGTTAACCTTTTTTTATATTTTTATTTATTCTATTTTTACTAATTTAGTTGATATCTCATACTGATGGAATTTAAATTTATTTTATAAAATTATTTTTGGTACAATTAAATACAATAATATGTTTAAGTTAGTAAAATCAAATATTATATAAATAGAAGTAAATCATTTATACCATGTTTATAAGTCAAACTTCCTTAATATTATTTCACACAATTTAACAAACCCTAATCTTAATAAATTTGCATACATTGGTGGTGGAAGTGTATACGTTTTTTAATATCATTGCATTCATGGTGTCATGGAAAATGAACTCATTTCCCAATAATAATTTTCAATTATTTTTAATTTAATTATTACAAAAATATTATTATATCAAAATTCACAATATTAATAAATATTATTACAAAAATATTATTATATCAAAATTCACAATATTAATAAATTGATGTTTCTTTCCCAATGATAATTTTCAATTATTTTTTATTTAATCATTACAAAAATATTATTATATAAAAATGTACAATATTAATAAATTGATGTTTCTTATTATTAGTCTCTCTCTTTGTTTAGGGACTATAGTTTTCATCTTGAAGTCAACTATCGTTGACTGCTTATTATCCGATATGTTTTGGTATATTACTTAGTGCATTTTGGTAGGCTTTTTACACACTTTTCCAATGTTTTGGGATATCTTTTATTAATTCTCTTTTCTTAAAATTAAAAATGTCTTTTATGAATTTCAAAAATTTGTATTCACTTTTTCTTATTCACCCACAACATATTGAAGGGACTAAATAGCGTCGGTGGAGGGAAATATTAGTTTTTGTATTTGTTAGAGTTTATAATAAACAAATTTCTCATTTGCTAGTTTGGAGGCTCACTGCGGTCAATGCTCTGTGCCATCCCCTCCTTGGCTCCTCACCGCAGTCGATACAATGATCTGAAGTCAATTCTCTATGTCATTCTCTAATCTTCTCTTCACCGCCTGGCACCCTCTGCTCATTGCCGCCTAGCACCCTCGCATGAATCATTCCTCTACCAAGTTATACTAGATACAATTGAGTTATAGCTCTCATCATTCATGTATTTTTTCATCCTTTTGAACTTAAACTACAACATAGTTTCATGTCTTCATGGTATGAAGAACAACAACAATCATGTAATAATTATATCCTCCAATGCCAGTATTTTTCTTGTTGTTTTTGCTTTAGGAGATTTTCTTCTTGACAACGGCAACAATAACTACATATTAACTCTCACAAAATCTAACTTCGGGCCTTATGGTATCGACTACTTCCACGTTCCTACAGGTCGCTTCTCTAATGGAACAAACATGTGTGACATAATTGGTTAGCAAACCCATTCTATTGTCTACATACTTATTACAAGTTATATATTATGACATAATTTATTGATGGTAATGTCTGTATTTCTTGACAATTCAAGGGATGGGATTAGCAGAACTTCCACCACCTTACCTATCACCCGCTAGTGCTGGCAATACCACACTCAGATACCTAAGAAGCACTTTTATCTTCTATAAAACAAAAAAATATTTTTGACTACTTTAGATGTTTTTATATTTTAGTAAAATTCACGCAATTATTTTTTTAAAAGCATCCACACATATTTCCTATTGTGCTAGTTGAATTGAATTTGTAATTAAGTAGTTACTTGATGATTGAATTAATTTTTCTTACCTATGTACCCTAGGCAGTGTTGGTTTCATAGCTACAACTAGAAAGGTTCAAGGATGTAACATCCCGCTCTTGCGCGCACTGAGCGACCTTATTCTTTGAGGACACTTGCTTGCAAGTGATCCAGATTATTATATTATTGGTCATTTGATTATGATTATGAGGCATTATGGATGTGATGATATGTTATTTTGTGTATTTACATAGACATGTGCTATTGACTGGGTTCTCCTGAGTGTGCAGGACTTGGACCTCGAGGATGCATAGGCATCGATGAAACCCCTTGGAATCTGGATCGAGTCAGGGAGTGGACTATTGGGTTTTGATTATTGTTGATATGACATATGCACATATGATTAGATGTTATGATGATTGATTTTATTTCTGACACGATTCATTGATGATGCAAGCTGACAATAGCTTGCCGACCAGACTCACATGTGGAGTAAAGGGGCCACGCACGACCACCAGAGATGTTGAGAGAGAGGTGTGGACAACAACCCTGCCACAACCTACTAGCACTCTCACCGTGGCTCGAATTGTAGGTTAACGATTACTTAGTTCTAGAATATCCATGATGTCGTGAGGGAAGACTGCAACAGTCGCTCATGATGATTCTAAGGGGCGCGCAATAAGGCAGGGCCTTATTCCTTAGAGGCCTTTAGTCTTCCACAAGATCACCTGGCGGAGTATTGACTCCAGGGGTTTTTTATGTCTACCAAGTCAGTCAAGAGGCGAGTGGTACCCTTAGAGCACGTAGTGCGTCCTGAAGGGCACGTCACACAAGGGAGATGGAATGAGTCGAGTGGCATCCTTGGAGCCCCTAGTGCGTCCTGAAGGGCACGTCGCATTGTTAACTAATAAGTGAATAAACCTAGATGGCCTTAGAACGAATGATGTCATAAGAAATTTTTTAAAACAATTTACCTAATAAAAGTGTCGCCCAGCCTAGGAAAATAAAATCTAGGTCTAAGTGATACTTATGGTAAAATAATAATAATAATAATAATAATCATTAAACATGTGACGAGAAGGGGGTAAGAAATTCAATTAATTTATTAAAATCAAATTTCTTTGGGGAATTAAATTTTAAAAAAGGGGAAATGATTGTTTTGTTACATATGCTAATTAAAATTTAATAATTAAAAAGAAAAAGGGGTAAAAGGTAATTTTTCTACACTTGCTAATTTGAGTTTTAGATAAAAAGGGAAAAGAGGGAAACTTAAAAGAATTAGGAAACTAAGGGGAAAATGGGAAACATAAAGAAAAAGGGAAACGTAAGGAAAAAGAAGAATGACTAACTTAGTAAGGAATCTTGTCTTTAAGAACTTTCTAAATTGAATGCAACTAGGATTTGAGTAAGGGTGTAAGTCATTAAAATGTGTAAGGGAATATGGGGACACCTAGAAGCGATTTTAGGATTGTTTTTAGGCGGGTGAGGGAAATAGGAGTAATTAAATAATTAATGAATGTAATTTCTCGTGCAACTAAGGGGATGGGTGACATGTGTACGAGGGAGGTTTTTCTAAATTAAAATAATGAAAAATAAATTAAATGGGAATTTGGGAAAGAAATCACTTAGAAACTCTATATAAATGATGGAGGTGGAGGAGTATGGATCTCTTCAGGGATGCGTAACGTTACACTACAAATTTTTTGACTTAACTGACTTATCTTGTGGGAGTTGGGATACCCAGATTGGGTACAAGTGGTAGCTCGACCTTTCGAGGTGAGTTGGTTGTTAGTTGTTCTTTGGTTTAAAGTGTGTGGCCCCTTTACGACTCGGGGGGATAAGGGGGAAGAAGAGTACCCCTAGCATTGGTTGGGAGGTACCGGTGAAGTCACATCGGTCGAAAAGTGAGAGCTGCACGGAGCATGTGGGACAACGACTCGGAGTTGTCACCTTGGGCTACAGTACGCATTCTTTCATTTTGCATGGTAGATTACTATTGATATTGTGCTTTCATTTATGTACTTTTATTGTGTAAAGAAAAGTGTTTTACTTAGTGTTTTTAATTGAGAACTTAAAATCATCATAGCTTTACGCTCGGTGCATCGATTTGATTTCCTTGGCAACTTGACCCTTGATTTCTACGACTGTTCGGTTTGTTTTACTGATTATTATTGATGAGATTGCGCTTTATCTTCCACCCTTATCCCTAGGTCATCACTCCATGCCTAAGCAGTCGTCCAAGAGCCGAATTGACGGTCGTCACTTCGGTGCATAACAACCTATAGATTCTAATGCCCTATTTTTCTGTGTGTGGATGATGAGCGAAGGATAATGTTTTCCCAACCATCTACCTTAATAGTCTCTACGATTATAACCCCTCTACGTTTGATCTCTACATTTTCTAGTGATTTATTACTCTGCATTTTTTTTTTTTCTTACACTAGATAATCTCTTCTTATTGATCCTTGAACCCCAAAGTTTGAGTGGGAAGAATCTCTACGTTTTGAACCCGGATTTACCCTTTTACAGTCAGCAATTTACCATTTACTTGACTGCATTTATTACAGTCTTGGTTTTGCATTTTACCTATACATTCACGTTATATACAGTTATGCATACATTTCATTTTGTCCCTGCACTTAAACCAACCCAGAAGAACTTTTTGAATGTTTTAAAACATTTTATCCCTGCACTTAACCAACCCAGAAGAACGCTGTGAATGTTGTAAAACGAAATGTTAACCGTAGACAATATAATCTGTCCTGAATGTTAGTTTGAAATTTTTATATCTTGAAATCCTTATGCCTTGTATTGGGGTGTAGGTTTCATTTTCTTTAGATTGAATAAATTTGAGTATCCACTCATTGTATTCAGGAAGTTGTTTAATTAATGCATGACCAACGCTCCAAAGACAATAAAGAAAGTGAGTCGACCTGCAATGTAATGTGCACTCCATGAACACCTGGTAAACAAGTGGATTATGTTTGTGCCCATCTCCATGAACCAAATTTCTTGTATTCTCTTTTGGATCTTAGTTTTTCATGTGTATCAAGTTGATTATGTTCTATGTATAGTCAGGCCAAGTAACTTATGTATATTTGAGTTGATTTTTAGAGCAATTTTTACCTACGTCTGTTATTGTGAGAATTTGTTGCTTATGTATTTTACAGTGTGAAGGATGTCTCTGTTCAAATGTGAATGACGAACTGATGGATACTTGACTGGGTTACTTAGTAATGGCATGTGTTTCCTATAATAACGTGAACGATGGAATTCCAATAGTTGTTTGTTTTTAATAGTGATTGTCTACAGGAATACAAAAATCATGTAGAAGGGTTGAAACAATTTGAGGGTTGAAGTCGATGGATTGTTTATGAACTGAGTTCTCTGCTATATCATTGGATTCTAGATGAAGGGTTGAATATCACTTGGAATTTGGGGTGATGAGAACCGAGTTCTCTATATTGTGATTGTTGGTTCATTTTATTCTGTGTTAAGAGATGTTGCAAGTTAATGTTGACTGGAATTACGGATTGAGTGTTGGAATTACCAATAGTGATCCTTAATAGGAATGACAGACAACGATCCTTAATTGATACAGACAGTGAACTTTGAAGACAGTGATCTTTATTATAACTGTAATGATCCAATCAGGCAGCCATATTTATTATGCAGTGATCAGACAACAACCAAACATCAATCCCTAATTTATACAGGCAACAATCTTTAATAAAAATAATGATTCCCCTTATGTATGACAACGATGGTGTATAATATTATCTCCTTACCACCAGCGATATAAGTTTTACCCGTTTTGAAATCGAAGGTATTGCAGACTCTTGGAATCATACCACAGGTAGCTACCATCATTATCTCAAACGCAAGTGTAGTTGTCTCTCTCTTTATGTCATTGAAACCCTTATTTTTACCCTTCTCAAAAATAACTAAAATTCATATATTTATGTTGTATGGAAGTCATGGCTAAGGCCTAGTGAGTCCACAAGGTTTTGTAAGGACGTATTTTTTCTATAGAGTCATGTTTATCTTCGAACCTTGAGAAGAAGCTTGAAATGTGGGAGACTATAGGTGTAAGTTCATAACCTTATACTTTTAATTGAAATGGCACACTCACATCATCCTTGGAATATTTTAATGGCTTAAGTAGTTAGTATTGCTTAGGATACCAGTAAATGCTTTGTGTATGTAATGTGTTTATACCACGCCCTTGAATAGAGAAAATTTTGAGTCTATCGAGGAGTGAATAAGTGACTTTACCTTCAAAAGAGATGATAAATTGAGTAAAACATGAAGAGAAGAAATGAATGATATGGGAAGGGTAGAATTATGACTCGAGGCTTAATCTTTAGTGGGTGGTTAGCTTTTTTTCTTAAGGGAGGTATAGTATCATAATACTAGTAGGATGTTATTTCATTCATTGGATTACAATGATTAATGAGTTGGGTAGCGGTGAACCGCGATAATAGAAGTTATTTATAGGCCAAATCAAGGTGAATTCATTACTAGATTTCCTTTGGAATTTAAAACCTTGGGGAATTAATGATTTCATCAAGTGGATAAAAGAATGCAAAACGTTAGAAGAGATAATGGTCATGATGATAAGGCTCTCAGAGTCTTAACTGGCGTTGACAAACCCTTGTGTGTAGGGATGGAAATTGGAGCATGAATGCTTGTCTTGAAAAGTGGGGTAATATTTTGAAGACTCTAGTTCAGAGTGAAAGGATTCAAACTTGACCAAGAGTACATAGGAATGGGAAGAATGGAGTCTAGGAAAGAAACTTGAATTTTTGTAGTTGACCATTAAACTACGATTGGAGAGTCTACGTCAGATTCACAACGGAGGATATTGTATATTTAAATTTAAGAAAATTAGAAGTTGTTAATGAATAGATCCCTACAAAAAGACACTAAAATTTTAGAATAGTACCTTGTGGTGTGCAACGAAAGGCCACCAGTGTTTGGTGGTTGTTAATTACTTATGCACATTGCTTTGTTCGTTCATTGATGGTGTTGTTACTATTACCTTCCTGCAGGAAAAAAAAATTAACACTCGTTATGCGTCGTATGTTGTCGTAATGAAGAGAGGTTGTTACAAAGGCCTCATCTATAGCCAATGAAGGAGAAGAACGAAAAATGAATATTTTATTGGGTGTATATCATAATCATCTGAATGGATTCCAAAAGGATAGAATATGGTCCAAATATACTTCTAAGAGGCTCGAAAGACCAAGAGTATTCTTTTAGATCATGAAACATTGCCTGAAACCCATGTAAAAAACACATATTATTTCCTATCTAGAGTGTCATGTCTGAACGAATCTTGTAAGGACATAATATGGTCCAAATATACTTTTGAGAGCCTTGAAATACTAGGAGGATGATTTTAGATCGTGATACATTACCCAAAACCCATGTAAAAAAATATATCATTGCCTAGCCACACTGTCTCCTAATCGGCTTATGTTTCGACCATAATTGCTGGAGGGCCCACGCCTCCTATTTCTTCAGGGCGGGCGGCGTGAACTCCGGTTCAATTCGGGTATTCAATCCCGCCGCTGAGATGCTCAGTTGAATCCCAGTAAAAGAAATATTTCATTTCAATTTCAATGTTGATTGTAGTATAAAGAAGCCCATCAAATACTTTGTTCTTATGAGATTAATGAAAAAAATGCCTTGGACAGGTAGTAATGACGTAAACACTCGTTGATGCAACTAAAGGAAACCAGTCTAAGAATCCTACCTTTTTCATGGTTACAAAATTATCTTACTTATTTGTTGTTATATTGATCTGTAGTTGGTGGTATTCCATATAGCTTTCAACTTGTATCAGGTTACACCTTAGAAGATTACGAGAGGAAAAGAACTGGTATCTCAACGATTTTGGTAGGCTTTGGTGGGTAGCGTCAATGACAGATAAGCATGCAACTGTCCTCGCGGATGGCCATGAATCCCACCCACAAATGCATTTATTTTCAGTGACATGTGTTTAAACTATGTTACGTGCTATGTTTTTAACATTAGTATAAAAGTGTCTTATTTATTTTTTTCTTTTTGTTTAAATCTTTTATACTTTTAACCTATTATAACTTTTAATAATTACACAAAATGAGGGTGCTTTGACTAGAGGGAATTTTGAAATATAGTATAAAATGCACTACAGACAAAAATGTCTTTGATGCTAAGTGTCTTGGCACCCTCATTGCAATGTGTTTTATACTTTGTGTCGAGCTTGTCATGGAACATGTCTAATATTTTATTATCTACATTGGGCTCGACATGTTGATTAGTGGCACTCGTATTCGAGGAAAATTACTCGACACCCTTATCTCATCAAAACCTCCTCTGATTTCTTCTTGGTCGACTTAATTGTTGCCACTCCCATCCAATGTTGTATTATAGGGGTCCCAAGAAATCACACCACTATTGTAACCAAAGACGACTTGAGAAGAACTGCACCATCCATCATCTTCACATAAACACGATATTTGGTTATTGACAATGTTTTTTACATTGATCAGTACTTCCAATCAGCTCTTATGTTCTTCATGTGAACTCATATGATGTATGTCTAAGCGTGTAAAAGTAATGTTGAAGTTGGGAATCCAATCATTTGTGAAGCCATGCTGAAAAATTATGTTCAGTTGCATGTGAACATGATCATAGTCAATCAAGGAATTATCTCAACTTTGCAAAGTTTGACTCTTGTATGATTTATCTTATATCTTAAAATTTAAGAATTCTTGCATCTTGATATTTAATTTGGCATACAATTTGTTAATAATATGAACATTACGAAGCTTAGGTAGGTTTCTTATGTTCTTTTATTTGTATGGATCACTTTAAATTGTAGAAATATAATTACAACTCTTTGTAGGAAGGAAACATGATGTTGTCATTCACACTTTTCTGGGAAGCAGTCATGTAGTGGTAATCACAACCTGTGGAAGAAGTTGTGGTATATTTTCTTCTAGCGTCTAAAATTGAATAATGCATATTCCTATGTAAAAACTGATTTTAAAGAACTACATTTGTAACTAAGAATAATAACTTTAATTTTAATGATTTTAATGAAAGTTATTATTAATTTATTTTCTAATATATAAAACTTTTTGTGATAATTTGTTCTAAGAATAATCATTTAGAGCAGTGAGAAGTGTTACTTCGTCCGATTAATATAGATTCCTTTAAGTCTTAAAACTACTTCACATTAGATAAATTAGATAAATATTTATATATGTAAATTCATCTTAATATCTTTACGAGTATAAATTCACAGTGTTTTAATGATACCTAGTGTGGTATGCAAATATCTAACCATGTAAGCTCTTGTGGTATGCAAATATCTAACCATGTAAGCTCTTGTGTTGGTTTGGACTTTGACTAATATTATCATATTGTTCAACAAAGCAGGGGCTAGTTGTTTTGCATCTATTTCCCTTATTGTTTTAATATGTACACTTATGTTATACTTATTTATTTTCCATCTACACAATAAATTTACTATAAATTGACTAAGTCGTATTAATTTTTTAAATATATACTTGTAAATAATCTAAATACATTTTTTATTTAAAATTTTAATTTTTTATATATATATATATATATATATATATATATATATATATATATTTTTCACATGTTTTGTTCTTTTTATTTTTTTATTTTTTATAATTTTTATTTTTATTTTATTTTTATATTTATAGGTATAACTTAAAACATTATTTATTTAAGCTTACAAAGGAAGCAACCATAATTTACTTATCTTAATCAAAATTCTTACATAATGTAAGTTTTAATATTTTCAAAAACTACAATTATCTAAAAAGAACTTGTTATGTTTAGAATCCACTTCAGTGAAAAAGTTATAGACAGAATGGTTAATTCATGGTAAATAACTATCTAACCATTTTATATATCATTGGTTTTTTTTTATTTTTATAAGTCATGCTACATAAAGATGAGAGAACTAATATATTTATGAGTTACTTGGTTTGTATACACATGAAGCAATCATAATTGATCTACCTTTATCAAAATTCTTACATAAATACTTGAATCCTAATATCTTCAAATTCTACAATTATCTAAGAAGAACTTGCTATGTTTAGACTCTACTTCGGTGAAAAATTCATATATAAGTTATGTTTAAATGGTTATTTCATGGTAAATAATTATCTAAACATTTTATACATCTTTGGTTTTTTTGTTTTTTATAAGTCACATTGCTTGGTGTCATAAATATGAGGGCACTAATGTATCTATGCTCTATATAGCATAGAGTATCTATCTATCTATCTATCTATCTATCTATGTACCAACCCAATACCTAAACACAATCTTTGTAACCATTTTTCTTCCTTGCTTGCATGAGTGGCTTCCATGTATTCAACTTCTGTAGTTGAGAGTGCCACTACAACCTGTCTTTTTCTCATCCAACTGATTGCTCCTCCAAATAGGTTAAACACATACCCACTTGTAGATCTTCTGCAATCCAGGTCTCCAGCCCAGTCTGCATCAATAAAGCCATGTATGTCCACCACTCTATCCAATATTGGTCTTCCTTGGTAGCATAATCCATAACTGGTAGTGCCACGAAAATACCTGAAGACCCTCTTTATTGTTGTCCAATGATCCTTCCTTGGTTTTGACATATACCTGCTCAAAACTCCCACTGCATGTGCAATGTCCGGTCTAATACAGACCATTGCATACATCAAACTGCCAACTGCACTGGCATACAAAACATGGGACATGTCCTCTTCTTCTTCCTGTGTCTTGTGACACTGATCTGCAAATAACTTTACACCTATAGGAATAGGAACCTTGGCAGGTTTACTTCCATGCATATTAAACCTCTGCAATATTGTCTCAACATATTTTCTTTGATTCAACCAGAGTTTCTTGTTTCCACGATCTCTTTTAATCTCCATTCCCATAATGAAGTTAGCAGCACCGAGATCCTTCATGTCAAATTTGGAGGATAGCTATGATTTCACCTCCTTGATAACATCCATGTTATTTCCT
>JZKD02S1658088.1:113830-145076 GCA_000966675.3 Picea glauca
TTTCAACCTTCTTAGACTTGCAATCTTTCTTATAATGCCCTGTTTTACCACACTTCCAGCATTTCCTCAAAGATTTTCCTGGAGACTTAGATCTTCCTGTAGATTTAGATCTCCACCCTGAAGGCTTACCATGGTTCCTGTCTTGGGTACGCCCTCTTACAAATAAAGCATCTGTGTTGTGACCATCCATACTTTTTCTCCTCATCTCTTCAACTAATAAGGATGCAACTACATCCTCATACTTCAATGTAGATTGAGTGGTACTACCTATTGCTACAACCAGATTATCCCAAGAGTCTGGCAAAGAACATAACAAAGTAATACACTTATCTTCTTCTCTAATCGTAATATTAACAGATCCAAGTTGACTTACTAGAGTATTATAGACATTTATATGTTCTATCACAAAATCTCCATCTTCCATCCTAAGATGATACAACTTCTTTCGAAGAAACAACTTGTTTACCAGGGACTTTGATTTATATAAGTTCCCTAACTTATCCCATAGTTCCTTAGCTGTGGATTCTCCTGAGACATTCAACAACACTGAATCTGCCAGGCAGAGTCGAATATTACTCCTTGCTCTTCTGTCCAACTTGTCCCAATCTTCCTTCGACAAACCAGTAGCTGGTGTACTAGTAGTTTGTGTACTGGTAGGTAGTGTACCAGTAGCCTGTGTGCTTGTAGATGATGTACCAGTAGGTTGTGTACCAGGATCCACAGCGGTCCATTGTTATTTGTCTACAAGAAGGTCCTCCATCTTGAGCTTCCATAGCTCAAAGTTTTTATCGTTGAACTTCTCTATCTCGATTCTAGATGAGCTCGCCATTCCTCTTTCTTTACTCGAATATCCACTGCAAAAGCTCCCACTAAACCCAGGTTTATCATAGACCCAAGATAAACTTGATCTATCAAGACTGAGCCAAACCCTCAACAACAAAGGCATCCCTTTGAAGCCAAAAACGATCTATGATACCACATGTAAGTTTTAAACCTGCGAAGTAAAGCAATGCATATAGATTCTTAAGTAATACATAAATTAATCAATGGCTCATACACAGAGATTTTATACCAGAAACCCTCAACCGGGAAAACCTTTATTATTTTCATTATCTCGAATTTCACCATTCACCATACAATATATACAATGTTTTTAGGTATTCCGTAGATACCAAAACCCTAATCCCTTAATCCGGGATTAATTTACAAATACGCTAAAAATAGCAAAAAATCGTCAGACGCAGTTGTCGTATCTGACGCACCCACACACACACACATGCAAAGAATATAACACATACCCAATAGAATTATGGTCAGAGTGTTGAAGAAAAAGATGCTTGATTTGTCTATGTTAAGTTGCATGCATGAGGCTGTTAGAAAAATATCCAGATTTTTCTTGATGGCCCTAGCCTCCTGCACTGTGGGTTTACCCAGAAGAAGGGTGTTGTCGACAAATTGAAGGTGAGACAAAGGGGTTGTCTCGAGAGAGATAGATTAACCTTTCAGGTGGCCTTCCCTAGGATATTTCTTCAAGAAGCTCCCAAGGCCTTCAGCAGTAATAATGAAAAGATAGGGGGACAGAGGATCTCCCTTCCTTAACCCCCGGGAGGCTTTGAAGGTGGGAGAAGGGGAGTCAGTAACCTGGATAGAGAAGAACTATAAAGAGATAAGGTTTAGGATCCACTAGGTTCAGGAAGGATAAAAACCAAAATCCATCAGAATATCCCATAAGAAATCCTAATTAATTATGTCATAAGATTTAGACAAAGCAAGATTTAACATCATCCCCGGTTTTCTATCGGTTTGTAGAGAGTGGATGGCTTCATGGGCAACTATAATTTTGTCCAGGATTTTCCTACCTTCTAAAAAAACCCCTTGTTCTGAAGAAATAATTTCCTAGAGAATAGGCTTAAGTCTATTAGCAATTATTTTTGTAATAATTTTGTAGATTACATTGCATAAAGAGATAAGTATGAACTTATCTACATATTTAGCTTCCTTTTTTTTCGAAATCAAAGCCAAGAAAGTGGCATTGAAATATTGCATGATTTTTTTGGAAGTCTTGGATTCTTCCACTGCTTCGTAGAGGTATTTTCCTATGATTCTCCAGCATGCTTGAAACAATTTTGTTGTAAAATCATCTAGCCCAGGACCCTTCCCCTAGGGAATTTATTTATTTGTCTCTTCCACTTCATCCAAAGTCACCTTTCTCAATAGGTTGTTTTTGTGTTCCTGAGAGACCAAATTTGGGATAGCTCCTTTGATAAGAGTGGTAGCTTCCCTTCTATCTTTAGATGCCTCTGAAAGCAGGCTGTGAAATAGTTTATCAAATTCTTTTCAATGTCTTCATGTTTTTCCACAATCCTCCCTTCTTCAGTCTTTAAAGAGAATACAGTTCTGGTTTCTATGCTGCAGAAGGGGGTTATGGAAAAACTTGGTGTTCTTGTCTCCCTCTTTGAGCCAAAGAATGTGGGATTTATGTCAGAACATGATTTCCTCTTGTTGGTATCTTTCATCCAGCTCCATTCTAAGGTTGGTCTCCTATTGTTGGAGCTCTGGTGACATACCAACTTGGATAATTTGTCCTTGCACCCGCTCCATATCCACCTCCAAGTTTCTTTTCACCTCTTGGATGTTCCCAAAGACCTCTTTGTTCAACTTTTTTAGGCAGGTTTTGATGTGTCTCAGTTTCTGTTGGAACTGGTACATCTTTGTTTCATATAGATTTTGGTCCTCTCCCCACCACTCTTCCATCTTTTGCATAAATTCTGGGTGTCGGGTCCAAAATTTCTCAAATATGAATAGATTAGGGAAAGGGCTAAGCTCGTCAATCCATTTCAAAGAAATAGGCCAATGATTAGATCCATATATAGGGAAAATTCCACCAACTATGCCTTGCCTTGTTTGGAAGAAACCTTTGGAGACTAGGACCTTTTTTAATTTTTTTTTCTATGTGATGCTTTTCTCCTCCTTTGTTACTCCAAGTGAACCTTCCTTCTGTCGGGATGATGTCTATCAGGCAAATTTGATCAATTACTTATTTGAAGGTTTGGTCCTCAGATTCCACTCGACTAATGCCACCTTTCTTATATTCTAAAAAGGTTATTAGGTTGAAATCACCTCCAACTATCCATTGGTGATCCTTTGTGATTAGGCCTATGGTCGAGAGATATCTCAAGAAGTATCTCTTGTTGATAGGTGAATGGGACCCGTAGACCTGATTAATTATCCCCTTCTCCTCCAACCAGAGAGTCCTGTAGGATATTGGTATTGTTCTTTTGGATTGTGAAACAAGCTCCACTTTGATTTTGTTTGGGTTCCACGGGAGGGAAAGCCTACCTGAGGCCCCATCTGCTTTAGAGCAAATAAAGTCATAGGATTTGCAGATCTTCCTAGCTATTAGCTCCATATTCTTACTATCACACTTGGTTTCTTGTAGCATTACTAGATCTTCATTTTCTTGTTTTATCTTTTTCCTTAGAATTATGTGTTTGGAAGTAGCATTAAGACCCCTTATATTATAGGAAAATATCTTCATAAATAATTTTTGGTTTGGGGTAGGAAGTACTTGTATGGTAGTCCCACTACTTGCCCTGATTTGATGAGGAGAGTGCCAGTTTCTTCGAGAACTTGCTTATGAGGTTTGGAGCCCTTTTTTTTCCTCCCCTCCTTTTTTTTTGATGTTCTTCAGTGGGTTTGATTTTATGCCCAAATTCCCCAAGGAAGAGGCGGGATTTTTCTACATTTGTTCCTTGTTCTTTCTTTTGAGTAGTTCTCTTTGGAGCCTACGGAGTTGTCCCACCTGCATATTGTTTATCTCTTGTTCCCCATGGACCACAATCATAGCTTTAATGTCCACTTCCATATCTTCTGGTTCTAATAACTGGGTGTGATCATCCTTCCTTGTTTCTTCTTAGGATTCTTCAAGAACCTCTGAATCTTGCATCTTGATTTCCCTTGCTACCTTTCCTGGGTTATCCATGTTGTGATTTGTTCGTCTGCACTTTTGTATTTCTTCTTGCTTGACCTCTAGGTTTGATTGTTTGGATTTCTCTTTCTCTATCCTTTGGTTCTCCCCCGCCTGCATTTTCTTCATGTTTTTTGTGTCTGCTAAGATCTAGAAACTATTTTCGTATTTCTTGGTCGATTCCCCTAAATTCTTTTTCTCTTTATGTCTCACCTTTCTCTTGTTGGGAATATTTACAAACCCTTATGTATCATTCTCTCCCTTACCTATGTTGTTATATTGGGATGAGTTATGAGGGAAATCTTTGAATAGATGCCCATGTTCATGAAATTTCCTGCATCTGAACAGTACGTGCTCATAGTCTATGGTTTGGACACATTCTTCGTCCTGGAATGAGATGGTGATTGATTCTAGTAAATTTGTTTCCACATTCATATAGCCCTAGATTCTTGCATAGGATGTGTACTTGGTTTCCTTTGTTATCTCTGAAATTTTGACAAAGGATCCCAATGTGTTTCCTATCCCTTCCAAGGTTTCTAGATGTCAAAACTTGTGTGGTAGGGAATAAAGTATGATCCAAAACAGGGCAGTTGTAAAGTCTTCTTTCTCTTGGGAAAATCATTATGACTAGTACCTAAGGTGGATCCCCACTGAGTTAAATAAATGCATTGCTTCATCAAAGACTCTATTTATGTCCTTAGAGAAGGTGAAAATTATTGTAAAGAATCCTTTGGACCCTAATTTTAGGCTTATGTCACCTTTGACTTTCCATCTCGACTTTATCCACACCGGAAATGCTTTTTCCGAGGGCCATATCCCCATGAATATCCCAGTGACATCATGGTCCTTCATGTATTGAATATAGTCTCCTACCAGTGGTGAGGTAACCTCGCACCTCAGGTTCTCCACCGTTTTTTCCAGGAAACCATTCTTCAATTTCTTATCAGCTTTACTGCTTGTACCTACTTTATTTGCAGGTTGGTCAGATATATGTTTTCTATTGATTGTCCCTTTCATAGGTACGTCATTTGGTGTCTTGTTGCTCCCTCCAGCCACTGCATCCTTGAATGATTTTTTATTTTCCTACGCCTTAGTTGCTTCCACCACAACATCCAAAACCTCAGTCACCATTCTTACTCTACCCTATTGAATCAACACCTTACCACCCTGAAACTACTCGAAATGCTAACCATCTCTGTCTGCCTGCTCAATCCTCCTTGTTGGTCCTCTATCTTTATGTCGAGTAGGTTTAATGGTTCTATAAAAATAATATATTGACAAAAAGGAGCATACACATAAAATTTGATAATCAAATAATGGTGGACAATAAAAGCACTTACTTGTTTTGTGGTTCATCCCGATGTAGCCTCAAAATGGGTCAATAGTTCACTAGATTTTCCACACCTAAGTTATCCTAGGTTTACCAACCAATGCACATTTTTTGCCTTAAGAATGTGCCAAAAAATGTTTTTTTAAACACAAAATTTCAACATCATGAAAAATTGTAAAGGGAAATAGTAGGAAAAATTTGCAAATCAAAATCTTATGGGCCAATGATTAAAACACCCACCTTAGTGATGCATAAGTACAGTTGTAGGAGCTGATGAATCTCTATTTTTTTGCATGGTATGTTTTTCTTTCCCTCAAAGCATCTAGCGCATGTTTCCCTAAACTACTCTAGAAAGTGAACTATAAATCATGGAATAAAATAAATGGAGCCTTTATTGGCTAAGCGGATAATTCCTTTGGATTCACCACACTTGAATTATGTTATTTACACAAAACACTATGCATTTTTCTACCTTGAGGACATGCCAAATGATGGTTTTCTAGATGCTAAATTTTAACAATGTGACCACTTGTAAAAAAGGCAAGAATAGGTCGAATTCATAAGCAAAACCCAATGGGCCAGTGGAAAATGTGGATATATTAGTGATGCATAAAAAAAATTGTAGGAGTTGATAGAATGTTGTTTTGCTATATCATATGTTTTATAAATCCCTTGAGTGTTTGCAACTTGTGTCCCTGAACTTCTACAATAAAGGAGTTGAGTATCACAAAAAAAAACAAATTGAGCCTCTATTGGCTAAGAAAACAATTCTATTGACTTTTCCACTCCTAAATTATGCTATGTGTACAAACTATTACTTGTTTCATTGCCCCAAAAATGTGTCAAATGATGATTTTCCAAAAGTAAAATTTCAACAGTGTGACCATTTGTAAAAGTTGCAAGAGAAGGCCAAATTCACAAAATGAAACCTCATGATCCAATTTTTAGAACATCCACTTATATTATGCATAATTAAATGTGTCGGAGTTGATGGATTGTTATTTTGTTGCACAATTTTTTTTACCCTTGGCATGTTATGGGTATGTGTCTTTGAACTAGTCTAGAAAGCAAATTGCAACCCACGACAAAAAAATAAACAAAGCCTTTATTGACTGAGAAAACAATTCCTTAGGATTTTCCACGCATGAATAATGTTAGGTGTACTAACCATTATATATTTTACTACTCAAAAAATATTCCAAATGATTATTTTCTAGATGCAAAACTTCAGGAGTGTTGTTGTCTTCTCATGAACCACCCCTCCTATCGAAAGGACATGTCAAGGCATATGTGGAGGAAAATCCTTTGACTCAAATCAAGAAAGTGAACTTTCTTGGTTAACAATATCAAGAAAGAAAACTTTCAAGACAAATAGAGTCAATGTTATATCAAATATTCATATGAAAGCTTAATATCCCTAAAAAATAATTTAGTTAAGATAATAAAAAAAATAGAGAAAATATTTTCTAGTAAATTGTTCAGTATTGATGAAAAATCCCTCAAAGTAAGAAGAATAACAAATATTAATTTGTTTTGGTTAAAAGCACCATGTATCCCATACTAGGTACACTTTGGAAATAAAATGAACACATAATGAAGCAAGAAATTAATTGGTTACACAAAACCAAAAATTCCATTACTCCATACAAGACTTGAAATAATATATAACAAGGGAAATTTCTTATTGTCTAAATAAAAAAATAGACAGAACAACAATGTATTGAATCTTGAATACAAATCAACCCTCCAATTTCAACAAATATTTACAGAGAAGGAACCTAATTAAGTGGGAACTATTCATGATCTCAAGCATTTGCTTGAAGTAGAAGAATGAGAGATGCAATGAATGGAATGAGAACGAAGGAATCCTATTTGACAAAAATGAATTATTTATGAAAGATATTGATACAAAACAATTATTCTCTAAAATATTATACACTTTCACAAAATTATTGATCCTTTATCCCTAGTAATTCCCACCTTTTATAGGCTTTAGAGGAAAATGAAATGCTCCCTATCTTTATCATCCGACATGTCTACAATCATATCATCTATTACTTATACTTTGACATGATTGTTGTGGTGGTGGCTAAGGTGGATTAATGTTCAATCTTCATAAGGCGTCAATTTCCATATAGACCCCCTTACTAGAATTTCCCTTCAAATTGACGCATAACCTTTAACATGTTATCAAATTGATCCCCCATTGGATTGTAAGCCTTAGAATTTAAGCATGTAATAATATTGAACATTATCATGAAGGTATGCTTTCAACGAATAGATATTGGACATTATTTATATGAAAGGATCCAACATGCCAAAAAACTCTTGCGTTGTGGGAGGTTTTTTCAAAACCTCAATCTCCTTGACAATTGATCTCCTTTGTTGCATATTATGGGTATATTCTTCAATTATAATAAGTATCCCTTGTTTATTCCATGGTGATGATAAACCCAACTCAGTCATTTCTTCAAAATTACCAATAGACATATTGATCTCTACCCAATATGCCTTCTTAAGGTTGTGTAACTTGTTCAAAGTGGTCTTTTTGTTTTGCATAGTTTTGTAATCAATTTTCATCTTCTTCAAAATTACCAATAGACATATTGATCTCTACCCAAGATGTCTTCTTAAGGTTGTGTAACTTGTTCAAAGTGGTCTTTTTGTTTTGCATAGTTTTGTAATCAATTTTCACCTGGATCATATCATCAATACCCATGGAATTCAGGTCATTGGTGCTTGTTATATACAGTTTGATTGTTATGATCCAACACCTTAAAAATGACAAAAAAAAATCAATGAATGTAGTCCACTTCGAGGGGGAAACCTCCTTTTACAGTATATCCAATTCATAATACAATATGAGATAAAATAAGATGCTCCTAAGACTAGGTCTCCTTGATATATATTGTTGATTTTCCAGCAGATTCAACCCTTGGTATCCACTAATACCATGTTTATATTTTACCACTCTACTAAACACCCAACAATTAGCTCAAAATAAAATCACTTTATCTACTAAAATTACAGCTAAGTAATCAACTAAACATGCATCGGAAACAGAAACAAGGAAACCAAATCAAGCATAGATAAACACCAATATTTTCAGGTATAAACACCTGGAAAAACCTTGGAGGGAAAACCAATTCCAAGATTCTTTTATTAAGGTCAAATTAGGGCTCCCGTAATAGGGAAAATGGCCCACTGAGAGAATTATACACTACAGAAAAAATTGAAACTCATGTGTTGTTGTACGACCTATTCTGGCATGTTTCTCGGGGCATAGGTGATTCGCCCTCTTCTAATCTATGTATATTCATGATTTAACCCACTGTGAAACACGTATCTGTACAAAAAGTATGTACAGAAATATATGTACGATCCAACGTTTTCATGTTGCTTCTATTCTCTGAAACCCACATGTGGTTGCTTCTAATCTCTCTCCTCCTTAACCTATATGACCTTTAGATGTAATTCCTTATCCACCTATCCAAGATCTTGAATCATAGTCCTTTGTGATCCAACCCCTTGATTAAAACTTGGATGAAATCTCTTCACCCAACCTGTGATATCTCCTCACTCTAGTGTAAGAAAAATTCATTCTTTGCTCCTACACTCCTCGTGCTAGAAAAAAGTCCTTATTTTCTATCCTCAGCATTGGTCTCTCACCAAAGTCTCTCGACCTCGACCTTTCATCAAAAGTATCTCACTTTGATCTCTCATCAAAACTGACTTCCTCTCAAATTCTCTAATGTGTCGAATTCCTCAACACAAGTCTCTTCCACCTTCACCCTAGTGTAACACACCCAACTCCTGAGTGGCTTTCCTAGGGATGAGGTATCGAAATTTTGTTCTCCTTAAGTGGTCAAATCCTTCATTCGAGGTCTCTATCACATTCTTCTCATCCAGAGTTTTCCAACCATGGTCTTCATGCTCAAAACCAACAGATATACCTTTCCGATGTTCTTTGAGCGTTCCTTGGTTGAGGGCCACATGGCACCTGTTATCACATGCTAATTTGTATTAATTTTTCCAAAACATATTGTCCTTTTGATATCTTTCCACTTAGATTTTAAAATGTTTTCACCAGCTCCGTCAAGTTCCCATCACCTAAATCCTTCACTCAAATAACCATCCAAATAGTCATGTCCCCCATGTTAAGACCTAAGTCTGTACCCCTGCCCCTTCTCTCTATTTTTCACATACCTTCCCAGAAACATTTCCTCTTAAAGTTGGTCAAGACAATTTCCCATTTGTTCAATGACTTGGTTTTCCTTATTGTCTTTCTTGACTAATTATTTGCACATAGTTTTTATGTTTTTCTTGAAGGGTAAACATATATCGTGATTTGGTTCGAATCTCTTGTCATCTTGTTTTCCATTAATTGAGATTACGACAGATCGATCAAGTATGTTGTATGCACAGGGAACAACCATGAGCAAAAACACAGCATTCAGAGAAGTCCATTTCGGGCTTGAAATACAAGAAATAAGACAGGTTCAATTTTCAAAGGTGGAGATCTCATGTATAGTTCAGATTAACGACTCTCGCACATTCAGAGTTTCAAAGAAGTGCAAGGCTTAGCGACCAAACAGAAGCATCGAAGTGTCGAAATGACGCCACGTCACTCCAGGCTCGTACCATTTCGGAAGTTTTCAATTCAGAGCAAACATAAACTCTCAAATGTCGAAGTCTCGAAGTCCCAAAGTGACAAGAGACTGCCCAGTCAACCGGGCCCGTACTACTCCGAGAAATTTTCATGCTTCACAATCCAAAACTCCCAAATTTTGAAAGTCCTAAAGTCCCGAAGTGACGAGAGACTACCACGTCAACCGAGAGAAAATTACTTCAGGAGATTTCCATGCTTTACATCTCGAAGCCCAAAGTGTCGAAGTCTCGAAGTGGTGATAGACTGCCATGTCAATCAGGCACGTACTACTCCGGGAGAACTTCATGCTTCACAATCCAAAACTCTTGAAGTGTCGCAGTGTCGAAGTCCCAAAGTGATGAGAGACTACCACGTCAACCGGGCCCGTACTACTCCAGGAGAACTTCATGCTTCACAATCCAAAACCCTTGAAGTCGAAAGTGTCGAATCACATGGAAACCATCAGTTGAGACACGGTGCACACTCATCAGCCATGACACGTGGCACTCATTTCTGGTCATTTGGTTGCGTCATTCGTCCATTTCCATGTGACACGTGTCACCCTTCTTTCCATGACACGTCATCACAATGACGTCGGGTCACCATGTAAGATTCGGGAGATCGTCCTCCGGGAGGTATTCCTGCTCAGCATTCAAATCTTCTGAACACCAAAATTGGCGCCATCTCTAAACTTGGTTAAAAGGATTATGGAATTGGCAGACAGATAAAATTCAGTGTAGCGTTAAAATAGCAGGATTACCCAGATCCCAGATTGTAACAAGATTAATGATCGAGAGAGATTTCAGGGGGTGAAGGTGCACGGGGTTTAATTTTGAATAATGGTCTCGCAATTTAAACAATGTTTTTCTATCTGGGGTATGTGGCATCACCAGGTGCATTGCGGGACGAAAGGCGGGTTACCTCTAAACCACTTCCTCGTGCCCCCACAAAATAGAAAAGTAAAAAGGGACTTTTAGTCATTTATTTGATTGGATTATTATTTGAACATTGGATCATTAGAACCTTGGCACGACCACCATCTTCCACCTGCATCTCAACAGTACACCAACTGCACGCCATTTCTGCTCGCTTCCAAGTATTTTCATCACAACCATGGATCCCATCATAACCTCAATAGAAGAACAAGTGGCAAAGAAAGGGACTGAAATGCCAGAGAGCCAAAATCTGAATCTCGAAACGATTTCTTGCTTATCATTGTAATCGGTTTCAAAACCGAAACATTTATTTCTTATCATTTTAACCGGTTTCAAACCGAAGAAACTCAGATTGTATAAATATTAGGAGTTTCAAATTTATTAGTGGTTGGCAGAAGTGAAAGGGCACGATTCTAGCTATTTGGAACTTGAATGTAATTTTCTGAAGCTGAATAGAATGCACATGCAAATGTCTTGAAATTTCCATGAAAATATTCTAATGGTGGTGGCCTGAGTTTTGTCTTCTTTCTTCGTATGTATTTCCTGTGTGCTTAAATTCCATTTTCACTGTCTTTTGTTTAAATTGGATAGTTAAAGGCCCAAAATTGATCTTGTGATGCTCTCGGCTAAAGCAATTTAAACTGTGCTAAGTTCTTCCTAACTTAGTCAGAATTCATTTCATTTAATGCTCTAATGCAGTTATGTGTTTTTCCTTTCTTCTTACTTTTGCAAATTACAATCTATAACTCAGATTCATCACCTCATTTAGAATTTATCCTATGGAGAGTTCAATTGACCAATCATTGCTTCCATTTTTTTTTCATAAGTTTGACTCCATAGCCCCAGGTGTCCCTCCCCTTCCTTTCCAGGAAAATTATAAAAACCATTCAAAGCAACAAAACCTAGCCATTGATTTGTTAAAGAAAACGCATTTGTTAAAGACCAAGTGACAAGAGAGATCCCTCTCTGAGTTGGGAAGACAAGTACCTAGCTCTAAATTTGGTTTGTAGGTTACCACTTTCGTTTGTTTTATTAGTCGAACAAATTACAGAGTGTTAACATTTTGGTGTCATTTTCGGGGACAAAACTACAGATTTTCCCTAGGTAAAGAACGATTTAAAGCTTCAGATATGATTCATGAGGGTGACAATGAATCAAACACCTTATTGGTTGATACTAAATTTACCCTGGTGACTCCATTATAAAGAGACCAGTAGCATAAAGTAGTTTGAGTAGGAAATCCTGGCTCCCAAGAGAATTCATACCAGAAGAAATCCAGACCTAGAAGCAATAATCCTTATGTCTGATCCTGAGAAAATTATACACAAAAGAAAAAAAAGGCCAATAAGACCAGTTTTTTGTCTAGAAAGAAATCTATCTCTATCCAAAGATGGAGTAGAAATCATCGAAGACCTTGATTTTGATTTGAAATTTGAGAAAACTCTGTTCAGAACTAAATCTGAGTCCAGTTTGAACGAAATCAACTTTGATGAGAAGAGGTTCCAAAGTTTAATTTCAGTTGTCTCTATTATACCCGTTGTGATTCCTATTCAGAACAATCAGCCACTTCAGGTCCTTATTGCATCCATGGAAGCTAGGTTTTCTCCTCTTGTTCTACCTGCCCAGTTACATGATTTACCCTAGGACTATAATCAGAGGATTAAGTTGTATGATGATGAAGGTAATGTGCCAGCCCAAAAACACTTAGACTGGTTCAATGATTGTGTAGACCTAGAGGAAGTAGATTATGAATATGCAAAAATGAGGTTGTTTGCACAAAGTCTCGTAGGTGAAGTTAGAAAATGGTTCAGAGCTCTCCCAACAGCAAGTATCTCGTATTTGAGGCCTTTGAAACAGGTTTTCTTGCAAAATGGAGTGGAAAGAAGAACCCCATTCAGTTTCTAACCCAGTACAACAACATGAGAAGGTCACCTAATGAAACAGTGCAAGAGTTTTTAGCTAGATTTATCAAAGTTTACAACTCAATTCCTACTGAAGTAAAACCTCATCCTAGGGTTGCTCAACTTAGATATGTTGATTCCTTTGAAATTGATTTTTCTTTGTTGTTAAGGGAAAGAAGATCTAGTTCACTAGATTATATGATGAGTGATGCAATAGAAGTTGAAGTAAATCTAATGGCTTCAGGAAAGATCAAATATAATTCTGATAGAGACACAAACAAGGTCCAAGATAAGGTGCAATATTCAACCTCATAGTCATCAAAAGAGAGGTTTGAGGTGATGATGAATACCATGGAGAAACTCGTGGAAATGATGTATTTAGATAATAATCCTAAAACTAGAGAGCAGGTTGATGTTCCACCCGTGAATCAAAGGAGACCATCAATTATACAAATCAGACAAAGAGATCAGAGGAACCAAGGTGATCAGCAAATAATACCTCATTTTCAAAATAATTATGTAAATGAAAATTTTGATGAAACTTTTGAAGACAATATGCATTGTTGTGATGGTGATGAAACATAGGTGTTCTTAACTAAAGGAGAACATGATCAGTTCATGGATGCAAATGAAATATTCATGCAGGAGAATGATGAAAGGTTATCAGTGGAAAAGGAAGATTACTAGACAGGACTGTAGAATGCCATCATGCAATTCCAGAAACAATATAATCTTTGAAACAAAAAGGTGCCTGCAAATCCTCCAAAGGTAAATCCTACCAAAGAATCTCAAAATAATACACCTTCTTCAAGTCATCCTAAGAAGGAATATATTGCAAAAGATGTTGTGGAGAAAGGAAAGCAGAAGGAAGAACCTCCAAAGAAAGTACCTGAACCAAGAAAAGAGACAGTCATCAAAGATATAGAAAAAACCTCATTCTTTAACTTTGAAAGTGAGATGGACAAAATTAAAATATGTGTTCCATTCAATGAGATGATAAAGAATAGTGTATATAGAAATCAGATCATTATGGTGCTCAAGATGGAAGAAAATTTTGATACTTTAAATATACAATATGATCATCCTTCCATCGTGTTTGTCCCACGTGTAGAGGAGAGTAGTGATGTTGATGAGGTCCCTCCTTTTTATGTTAGTCTAAAGATTCATGATATGAATTTTCATAATGATATGTTGGATTCAGAAGCATCCCATAATCTAATTCCCAAGGTTTTCATGGACCAATTGGGTCTGGACATTACAAGGCCTTACAAAGACCTTTTCTCCTTTGATTCAATGAAGGTGAAGTGCTTGGGCCTAATCAAATATCTGGTAGTATCTTTGTCTCAAATTCCAGCAAAAAATATGGTCATGGATGTCGTGGTTGTTGATATTCCTCCTAAATTTGGAATGTTGTTATCTAGGTCATGGGCTGCAAAGTTGAAAGGGACTTTGCAAATGGATATGTCATATGCCACTATCCCTATTTTTAGTCAAGATAGGAGGTTGTACAGGGAATTTTTACTCAAGTACATGGTCAGTAACAAATCCCAGCCAAACAACCATCCCATATACTCTGTGGAGACTGATATTGGTTCCTACATTTTCTTTAATGATTCGAGTTTTGAAGAGAAGGTTCCAAAGATTAATATGACTACCAAAGACAAACCTGATCAACAAACTGAGGAAATTTCAGAACAAAAAAACAATGCAGAGAATGAGATGTGGAATATGAGCTTTGATGGAGTTGCCAGCAGAGAAGGAATAGGACTTGGTGTGTGGATTAACCCCCCTAGATTGGCCACAAAGATTTGTTCTTACAAGCTTGCTTTTGAGTGCACAAATAATATGGTTGAATATGAGGCATTAGTGTTGGGATTGAAGACTTTGAAAGAGATGGGTGTTAGGAGGATAGTTGTATATGGATATTCTGAGTTGATTATAAATCAGGTAAAGGGTATATATCAAGAAAAGCATCCCAGATTAAGAGCATATAGGAATATAGTGCTCGATCTTCTTGAAGAATTTTCATAATATAGTCTCTCAGTGATTCCAAGGGGTCAGAATCGGATTTTTGATGCTCTAGCTACTTCAGCCTCAGTTTTCAAAATTCCAGTTTTTCCTAACAGAGGATATGAAATTGAGGTCAAGCATAGACCAACAGTGCCTGATAATATTAAGTACTGGCAATTTTTTGAAGATGACAAACAAATATAAAGTTTCCTTAAGATGGATGGTGAATTTGCAAATTTGAATATTGATGAGGAATATTGTTGTGAAGAAGAAGATGCAGTTGTGTTCGCAAATGATGGAGATGTCAAGGATTGCAACATTGGGACTCAGGAAGATGCCAAGATCATCAAGATATCCAAAAAACTTAGCCCAAATGTCAAGAAAAGGTATATCAGTTTAATGAAAGAATTTCCTGATGTTTTTGCATCGAGTTATGAAGATCTAAAGGTTGATGATACTAAGGTGATTCAACATGTGATTCCAATCAAGGAGGATCATAAACCTTTCAAGCAGAAATTAAGAAAAATTAACCCTTTGTTTCTTCCCTTGATTGAAAAGGAGATAAAAAAGTTGTTTGAAGCCAAGATCATAGTGTCTTTGAGATTTTCTAAGTGGGTGGAAATTATGGTACCGGACAGAAAGAAAAATGGAGAGATCAGATTATGTGTGGACTTTCGGAATCTGAACAGGGTATCTCTCAAGGAAAATTACCCACTGCCCAAGATGGATCATATTATGCAGAAGGTGGTTGGTTCTCAAAAAATATCAATGTTGGATGGATTCTCTGGGTACAACCAAATCATAGTACACCCTGATGACCAATAAAAGACAGCCTTTACAACACCATGGGGCACCTTCATGTATGCCAAAATGCCTTTTGGGCTCATGAATGCAGGAACAAATTTACAAAGGGATATGGATATAGCCTTTGCTGATGAGAAAGATAAATTTGTTCTTATTTACTTAGATGATATCATTGTATATTCAGTTTCTGATGAATAACATCTTAAACATCTAAGGAGGGATTTTCATAAATGTAGGAAGTTTGGCATTTCATTGAACCCCAAGAAGTCTAATTTTGGCATGGAAGAGGGAAAGTTGCTTGGTCACATTACTTCAAAGGAGGGAATAAAGATAGATCCTAGCAGAGTTGAAGGAATCCTTAAAATTGGCACACCTAGAAGAAAGAAAGAAGTACAATCTTTCCTAGGGAAGGTAAATTTTATGAGAATATTCATCCCTAACCTGGTTGAAATCATAAATCATATCACTAACATGCTCAGTTAACGAAGTTAGATAAAGTGGACTCCTGAGGCCATAAATTATTTTGAGGATATTAAAGTGGCATTGACCTGATTTTGAGGATATTATTTCAGTGGTTAAACTGATTTATGAAGGAACCTACTCTGATACCAATTGTTGGATTACTGAGAGGGGGTTGAATCAGTAATAGAGCAATTTAATCATTTTTAACCATATAATGCAAGTGTTATATCAATGTATCATTATCATCCAATATTTACAGAGTAAATAAACAATGAACAAATGAACAATCATACACATACACGGTACACCAGTGTTTTACGTGGAAACCCAAAGCGAGAGAAAAACATAGAATTTTTTTTCTTATATGTCTTGAAGAATTACATTCATTGGAAGCACCAACTTCCTTCATTTTCCAGCTGCAACTGGAAGGAGGATCCAACCCCCTAGTTTCTCAAGCTACAACCAAAAGGAAGCTCCAACTCCCCAATTCTTTGGCTACAACCAGAAGGAGGCTATAACCCCCTATGTTCTTCGACTACAACTGGAAGGTGGCTACAACCATCTGTCCTTGCCCCATCCAATCGCCCTGACGTATAAGTAGAATGATGGAACCACTGTCACACTATCACTGTGAGATATACCGATGTACAACTGTATCACCCTGTACCACTGACCTGCAGCCAACTTGTACAACTGCCATGTAATCAATTTGTACCTTAACTCAACATGTATCAACAAAATAAAACAGATACGTGACTTGTAGTTCTGCATCATGTGTATGTATGTGCCCTATCTTTTATGCAGCCTGCGTATGTACACGACCAAACTGTTATGCAGCCTATGTATGCCTTCTGAAAACTAGGTTTTTCTTTCTTCTGAAAACTTTTGACCCTCTGCAACTTCTTTCACATAGATCTGCAACCTGTCACTATATCTATATTGTAATTGTACCATGTGCATGCATCCTCATACATAACCTTTACCCAAAGCATGTATATATCTCTCTATTCATGTGCCATATAGGTGTATGTAATCATGAACAAGTATAATAACCCTCACATGATCTAGTCATCAAACCCTTTCTGATGTTCAGCCTCTCAATACATTAGCCACTTCAAAAATACAAGATCTCAACCATGTACCACAAACCCTTAGCCATATGCCAAGAAGTATCAATGATAAATATACCAACACTGTATTTTGTAGATCTGACTTATACAGAAGATCCCATGCAGCCACTAGCCTTTCTAGGTAGAATCCTCAAATCTCCATAACCATTTCTTATGCATACATCAAAATACAACTATTAATAGAAATAATACATACCTTTTGAACCAATGGATAGATCTGATGTATCTGAGCACTGTAGACCTTCCTGGGAGCTTGATCTCAGAATCTAGAACCTCTGCATCTTCATCTTCTCAAGTTTCCATGATTTTGACAACATGTATGCACCCTTATACATTGTCAGCTCGCGTATGTACGCACCCTAATACATTGTCATCTCGTGTATGTACGCACCCTAATACACTGTCAGATCACATACACCTCAGAAATTAGGGTTTTTTAGTATTCGTTGTAATTCTGAAACTTTCGCCATCAACCCTTCATACTACCTCAGACTTTCGCAAATTCATATGTATCAATGAGTACTTGCAATAAGCCTTACACAACAAAAAATATTCAATGTGTTCAAGCGTGATTAAATGAAAGAGCCTTGCCTCTTATTTATACTTTCATGTAGCATTCCACTTTCCTTATTTTAGGGAGTTCTCCATTAACTTTATTATTTAAATAATTTATTTTGCAAACACTTTGACTTTTAGGGCCTTCTAGATGACTCATTAGGGTTCTCCAACTTCACATGGCCATAACTATCTAACCATGAGGATTTATGTGGCGGTCCACATACCACTGGAAATGGCATGACATGTATTATACATATGGAATAGTCTTACCTGCAAATATCTCAAAATTCATACCATTATCCATCAAACAAAATTGGGTCCATTACCCAAACAATTGTGTTGCTGGAATTCACTATCGGAATTTCTTCAAGGGTTGACATCAATGAAAACCAACCCAATTAATCAACAATCTCCCCCTTTGGCATTGATGGAAACACTCTGATGCAATATTGAAATCATATCACTCATGCTCCCCCTGGAACCATGCCTCTATCCTCTACATCTATATGACCAACTCTCCCCCTAGAACCATGCCTCTATCCTCTGCATCTGATAAATATCTCCCCATTTTTCATCAATGGAAAAGGTATCTTTTCATTCGAGGTTGCTACCCCTAACTGACTTGTCTAATCTCCCAACCTGAATTTTCCTCTTTATGGTGCTTCCTCATGTACATCTAATACATATAAGATAAGCATTCAAAAGCATTCATTTTGGAGAAGAATAACTCTAAGTCTGTGGTGAAGATACTCAAAGGCTTCCCGTGGAAGCGGTTTTGTAAATACGTCTTCCACTTTTTCTTTTGTGCCCACATATTCAACTCTAATGTTCTTTTCTGCAACCTGTTCTCGTAGAAAGAAATACTTTATTGGAATGTGCTTCATATTGGAGTGCATCATCGGGTTATTTGAGATACTGATGGCACTTGTATTATCACAATATATTGGAATGGGCTCATCATACTCAACTTGTATATTTGTCAGAGTTTGTTTCTTCCATAGAACCTGTGTACAACATGTTGTTGTTGCAATATACTCTTCCTCGGCTGTAGATAAGGATATTGATGATTGTTTCTTTCTTAACCATGATACTAAACACTCACCCAAGTAGAACGTTGCTCCACTAGTGCTTCATCGATCATCAATGCAACCTGCCCAATCTACATCTATGTAGGCAATAAGTGATAGATCCTTTCTTTTTGGATACCATAATCCAAACTATTATGTTCCTTTGAGATATCTGAAAATCCTCTTCGCTACTAATACATGTGATTCATTTGGTGTTGCTTGAAATCATGCCACCTTTCCAACTGCCTGCATTACATCTGGTCTGGATATTGTCACATATAGTAAGCTACCAATCATTGACTTGTATTTCCTCTGGTCTGTAGACTTTGAATCAACATCTTTGCTCAACTTGCAATTGGTTTTCATAGGAGTGGTAACTAGTTTACAATCTTCCAATCTGAACCTTTTTAGCATTTCTCTGATATACTTATTTTGAGAAATAAAAATTCCTTGATTGCTTTGACATATTTGAAGACCCAGAAAGAAGGATAGTTATCCAAGTAATGACATTTCAAATTCATTATGCATATCCTTTGCAAATTTCTAGCTTAACATGTCATCATTACTTCCAAAAATAATATCATCAACATAAACTTCAATTAATAAAATACTATCTTGAGTTACCTTGATGTAGAGGTTGTTGTATGCACTTCTTTTTCGGAACCCTGCATGTTGTAAATATTTATCAAGTCTAGAGTACCATGCTCTAGGAGCCTGTTTTAGACCATACAATGCCTTATTCAATTTACACACATAATATGTGTTCTCTGACAACTAAAATCCTTCTGGTTGTTCAATGTAGACTTCTTCTTCAAGTTCCCCGTTCAGAAAAGTTGATTTCATGTCCATCTGATACACTTTAATATTCTTGGAGAATGCATAAGCTAGGAGCAATCAGATTGCTTCCATTCTAGAAATTGGAGTAAATGTCTCTTCAAAGTCGATTCATTCAACCTATGTATATCCTTTACATACCAATCTAGCTTTGTTCCTTGTAACTTTTCCATCTTCATTCAATTTATTTTTGAATACCCACTTTGTGCCAGTCACATTCTTATTCTTTGGTCTTGGAACCATTTCCCAAGTGTCATTCTTCTCTATTTGATCCAATTCTTCATCCATGGCCTTATTCCAAAA
Organism: Picea glauca; assembly: GCA_000966675.3. Classification (NCBI taxonomy): domain Eukaryota; kingdom Viridiplantae; phylum Streptophyta; class Pinopsida; order Pinales; family Pinaceae; genus Picea; species Picea glauca. Next base: position 133,780 of record JZKD02S1658088.1, read on the forward strand.
CTCGTCCTTGTTGGCCTCTTCAAAACCATTTGGTTCAATTGTAGATGAAAGTTCTAGGTGTGTTTGTTCTGGTGAATGGGTTCTTCTTCTAGTCTCAACTCCTGCATCTTTGTTTCTGATAATCTTATCTGAAGGATGATTATTTTGTACTCATTTGCTAAGTGTCTTTGGAGGCACTTTTTGAACTTTCTCTTCTACTTATGTATGATCCTCTTCAACTTCCCCTTCTACTTCTTCTTCATCTTCTGCTTCTTCCTCGTAAATTTGTTCCATTGATTCATTTTCTTCTTCCTTTAATTCTTGTCTACATGTTTCATCAATAGTTACGTTGATGCTTTCCACAACTTTGTTCAATATCAGGTTGTAACACTTGTATGATTTCCTTGTACTTCAGTAACCAACAAGTACTCCTTTCTCCACACAAGAGTCAAACTTTCTCATTCTTCCATCTTCTCTTCTGATGTAGCATTTGCTTCCAAAAACTCTGAAGTGCTTTACATTTTCCGGTCTTCCTTTCCATAGCTCGTAGGAATTTTTTTCAGTGTTGTTTCTGAGCATTACTATGTTTTGAATGTGAACTATTGTATGCATTGCCTATGTACAAAATATATCTGTCAATTTGGAATCCATTAGCATTGTTCGAGACATTTCATGTATTTTCGTGTTCTTTCTTTCAACAAATCCATTATGTTGAGGTGTCCTAGCAATGGAGAATTTCCTTTTTATTCCATGATTGTTGCAGTAGTCAATAAATTCCTTTGAAGTAAACTCTCCTCCATTATCAGATCTCAAGCATTTGATTTTTGAATCCATTTCATTTTCAACCATTTCCTTGTAGACCTTGAAGTTTTCAAAAGATTCTGACTTATTCATGAGGAAGCAAACTGCAGTCATTCTTGTATAATCATCTCACCTTTTAAACCCTTTGTTGTAGTTGGTCCAACTAGAGCAGTGTGCACAATTTCCAGTGGTCTTGTCGTTGAATATTCCTTTGATTTGAACCTGGTCTTTGTTTGCTTTCCTTGTTGACAATGCTTGCATAAAGTGTTGGATGGTTTCGTGATCTGGGGCATTTCTCTAATTGCTTCCCTTTTGTTGACTTTAACAAGGTTATCAAAATGTATGTGACCCATTCTTTTGTTCCATAGCCAACTTTCATCTTCCTTTCCTAGGCAACACTTTCCATCCCCAATTTCACTTAATAAATATATGTTGCTTGAAGTTCTCGCAGTTGCTGCAATCAATTTTCCTGAAACTTATTTTATTATCTCGCACTTTTGTGAATTGAAAGTAACTTTATGACCTTGGTCACACATTTGACTCACACTTAGAAGATTATGTTTCATATATTCTACTAGTAGAACATTGTTTGCCTTGGTATTCTTGTTCCCAATTATGATTATGCCCTTTCCAATGATTTTAGTTGAATCATCATTTCCGAAGGAGACTGATCCATATATTTCCTTTCTTAATGTAAGAAACTTGTCTCTATCACCTATCATGTGTTTTGAATAGCCATTGTCAACATACCAACTGCATTTCTTCTGCTTAGCTTGTAGAGCGAGTGTGCATTCTTCATTGCTATATTGATTCTGATTTCTTATCCATGTCCTTTTCTGAGGTTCTTGTCTGTGACTATTGTTGTGCTATTGTGGCTCTCTAGGAGGGACTGTCACTCTGTAATCTTTGGCCATGTGTCCAAAGTTGTTACATTTGTAGCATTCCACCTCAGTGCTCAAAGATTCAAACATGTTGTAACCTATTCTCTGTGTTTCAATAGGCCTTCTTGGATAACCCTTTTGTGTATGACTTTCAAAGTTGTTTATGTTCCTGTTGTTAGCTCTAAAATTCACAGCTTTATGTCCAAATTTATTACATGCATAACATAAACCAAAAAATATAGTTTGATACCTGGGAGTTGGATATCTTCTGAAAGGAGGTATTCTTATGAATCCTTCTTCTTCCTGAGGCTTATCTGTTTCTGTCGGTCGTTGATTCTGAAATCTGAATCTTCTCGGTGGAGTGTCCCTGTAGTTTTATTTGTAGACCTTCCTATCCCCTTTGATTGTTTCTGCATAGCTTTTTGGATATGTTTATTGTTTTGTTGTTTTGGAGCTTGATCCCTTTTCTATTTGATTGTATCCAAGTCCGAACTTGTCATGATGAGGTTTTTTACTACTGATAATGTCATTCAAAACTTTTGAGTTGTTCTGCATATTTTTCTTTTGAAAATCATTTCTTAATGTGACAAATTATGCTTCCAAATTTCCAATGATGATGTCTCTTCCTTCTAGTTGTTCTTTGAGTGCTTCTTCAATTCTTTTATCTTCTTCAATTTGAACCTTCAAATTTGTGATCATTTGTTCTCGCTCCTGAGTGTCTTCTTTCTTTTCTAGTTTCGCTTGTAGTTTCTTGTTTTTATTCTTTTCTCTTTTGATAACTTCTATGGAGGACAAAAATTCTTCTCGGTAGTCAACTTCTGCCTCTTCATATTCTTCTTCGACCTCTTCGTATTCTTCTTCAGAGTCTTCTTTATCAGAGTCTTCTACTGCCATGAATAGAACTCTTGTTGTCTCACTGTCACCAACTTCATCTTCATCTGATGATGAGATGTCCTCTTTGGTCCATAAGCTTTTCTTGAAAATTTTCTTTGTGGTTCTTTTGCCTTTATATGTTTCTTTGCTATTTGAGTAACCTTCATCATTTCTCTTTTTATTATGAGGACATTTTTTAGAAAAATGACCAATACCATCACAATTAAAACAAATCAAAGGAAGATTACCTCTATACCTATTGTTGGTTCCCGTGTTCAATCTTAAGACAAAGTTGGACACTTCTTCATCATCTTCCGAGACGTCACTATTGTTTCTATGTTCTTTTTATTTTTGCTTTCCCTTTTGCTTTGACCTTTTGGATTCTTTGAAGGTTGCTTCTTTTATATCTGGATTTTCCTGTTCAGTTCTCATTTCATATGTTGTGAAGATTCCATGCAGTTTGTCCATGCTTATAGAGTTTAGATCTGCTCTTTCTTATAGTGATGATATCTTAGGGTCAAATCTCATAGGAGGATATCTTAGTACCTTTTGAACAATTACAGATTCTTTGATTTCTTCTCCCAATCCCATGATTGCATTTATTGTTTCATCGACTCATAAAAAATAAGCTGCAATATTCTCATCTTCCTTCATCTTTAGTTGTTTGAACTAACCTCTGTAAGTTTGAAGCTTTGTTTCTTTGACTTTTGAATCTCCTTCATAAATATTTTGAAGTTTGTCCCAAATATATTTAGTAGATTTACAATGTGCAACTTTGGTGAATATTGATTCTCCAAGACCATTCAAAAGTGCATTTGTGGCTTTGGAATTATTCTGACCGAGTTTCATTGCTTTTTCATTTGTCAGCAGAATTGTTGGTGTTGTGTATCCATCTACAATTGATTGCCAAATTTCAAATCCATGTGTCTGTATATATGTATTCATCCTTATGCTCCAAAATGCATAATTATGTCCATCAAACTGTGGTATTCCATTTTTATACATGTTGTTGCTCTCCATGATCTACCTTTAAGAGGGGGGGTGAATCAGTAATAGAGAAATTTAATCCTTTTTAACCATATAATGCAAGTGTTATATCAATGTAGCATTATCATCCAATACTTGTAGAGTAAATAAACAATGAACAAATGAACAATCATACACATACACAATACACCAGTGTTTTACGTGGAAACCCAAAGCAGGAGAAAACCACGGAATTATTTTTCTTATATGTCTTGACGAATTACATTCATTGGAAGCACCAACTTCCTTTGTTTTCCAGTTGCAACTGGAATGAGGCTCCAACCCCCTAGTTTCTTAGGCTACAACCTAAATAAATCTCCAACTCCCCAATTCTATGGCTACAACTAGAAGGCGGATACAACCCCCTATGTTCTCCGGCTACAACCAAAAGGTGGCTACAACCACTTGTCCTTGCCCCCGTCCAACCGCCATGACATATAAGTAGAATTATGGAACCATTGTCACACTATCACTGTGAGATATACCACTGTACAACTATATCAACCTGTACCATTGACCTCCAGCCAACCTGTACAACTTCCATGTAATCAATATGTACCTGAACCGAACATGTATCAACAAAATACAACAGATACATGACATGTAGTTTTGCAGCATGCATATGTACGCGCACCCTATATGTTATGTAGCTCGTGTATGTATGTGACCAAACTGTTATGCAGCCTATGTATGCCTTCTGAAAACTAGGTTTTTCTTTCTTCTGAAAACTTCTGACCCTTTGCATCTTCTTTCACATAGATCTGCAACCTGTCACTATATCCAGATTGTAGTTGTACCCTGTGCATGCATCCTCATACATAACCTTTACCCAAAGCATGTATATCTCTCTCTAGTAATGTAACATATAGGTGTGTGTAATCATGAACAAGTATAATAACCCTCACATGATCTAGTCATCAAACCCTTTCTGATGTTCAGCCTCTCAATACATCAACCACTTCACAAATACAAGCTCTCAACCATGTACCACAAACCATTAGCCCTATGCCAAGAAGTATCCATGATAAATATACTAGCACTGTATTTCTGTAGATCTGACTTATACAGAATATCCCATGTAGCCACTAGTCTTTCTAGGTAGAATCCTCAAATCTCCATAACCATTTCTCATGCATACATCAAAATCCAACTATTCATAGAAATATGAGATACCTTTTGAACCAATGGATAGATCTGATGTATCTAAGCACTGTAGACCTTCCTGGGAGCTTGATCTCAGAATCTAGAACCTCTGCATCTTCATCTTCTCAAGTTTCCATGGCTTTGCCAACATGTACGCACCCTAATACACTTTCATATCGCGTACATACGCACCCTAATACACTGTCATCCCGCGTATGTACGCACCCTAATACATTGTCAGCCCGTGTATGCCTCAAAAATTAGGGTTTTTTAGTATTTGTTGTAATTCTGAAACTTTCGTCGTCAACCCTTCGTACTACCTCATACTTTCACAACTTCAAATGTATCAATGAGTACTTGCAATAAGCCTTACACAACAAAATATATTCAATGTGTTCAAGTGTGATTAAATGAGAGAGCCTTGCCTCTTATTTATACTTTCATGTAGCATTCCACTTTCATTATTTTAGGGAGTTCTCCATTAACTTTATTATTTAAATAATTTCTTTTTCAAACACTTTTAATTTTAGGGGCTTCAAGATGACTCATAAACTTAGAGTAGTGTCCAATGCTTAATACTCAAATCATGATGGCATTCAAAGGGTACTTGAGGGTTCTCCAACTTCACATGGCCATAACTCTCTAACCGTGAGGATTTATGTCGCGTTCCACATACCACTGGAAATGGTATGACATGTACTATCCATCTAGAATAGTCTTACCTGCAAATATCTCTAAAATCATACCATTATCCATCAAAACAAATTGGGTACATTAACCAAACCATTGTGTTGCTGGAATTCGCTATCAAACTTTCTTCAAGGGTTGAAATCAATGACAACCAACCCAATTAATCAACAAGATACTATTATCATTCAGTTTTTGGAGAACAATATTTTGTCTAGATTTGGTTGTCCAATAAAAATCATTACTGGAAATGCAACAGCATTCAAGTCCAAAAAGATGGAAAAATTTTGCAGTGATTACAATATAACTCTTAGCCATTCCCCAACTTACTACCCCCAAGGAAATGGGTTGGCTGAGTCATCCAATAAGAGCTTGACCAGAATTATCAAAAAATTGTTGACAGATAATAGAAAGGTGTGGCACAAGAAGCTTATCCATGCACTACGGGCTGACAGGATCACTACTAAAAGGTCTATTGTCAATTCACCCTTCCAGATTGTGTATGGCACAGAGCCAGTTTTTCCTACTTCATTAGGATTGCCAGTGATGAGATTGGTATAGGAGCAAGAAGTTGAACCAAATGTCACTCAAAGGAGGACAAATGAACTAATCAATGTCCATCAAACAAGAGAGAAATATTTCAACAACTCTCAACTACACCAAGACGGGATTAAAAATAATTTGTATAGGCATACTAAGGAATATGATTCCAAAGTGGGGGATTTGGTGTTGAAATGGGATGTCAGGACTGAAGACAGAGGAAAGTATGGAAAATTCGACCTTATGTGGCTAGGACCTCTCAAAATTGTGGTATATCATGGAAATAATGTCTATCTGCTACAAGAACATAATGGAGATCTTGTTGGTGGGGGACCTGTGAATGACAGGTTTCTCAAGCATTATCTCTCTTAAAGAAGTTTTCACCCTTTCCATTTCATTGTACATAACCATTTTTGTTTTTCATTTGTAGCATTTGAAATCAAATCAGCAGAAAATTGAAGCACGAGGCGAAGGCCCTAAGTTTATGGTGAGTATAATTGGAGTGTGCAAATAAGCTTGTTGGTCAAGCAGTTTTCAGTTTGGGTTTTCAACAGTGTGTACATTCAGATTCTAGTAGTGTATTTAGCGTTCAGTTTTCAGTTGAGAGAAGTGTACAGACTTGGATTTTCGATGGACATTGGTGACAGGTCAGAGCAGGGTACACACATGTTTTGGGAACAGCACAATGGATCAGGAACCAGGTCTACGAGTTCTTTTCTACCCCACTGGGAGGATAGCATCCTCGTTGGAGCCAATGTTATCACATGCTAATTTGTATTAATTTTTCCAAAACATCTTGTCCTTGTGATATCTTTCCACTCAGATTTTAAAACATTTTCACCAACTCCGTCAAGTTCCCATCACCTAAATCCTTCACTCGAATAACCATCCAAAAAGTCATGTCCCCCATGTTAAAACCTAATTCTACACCCCTGCCCCTTCTCTCTATTTTCCGCATACCTTCCCAGAAATATTTCCTCTTAAAGTTGGTCAAGCCAGTTTCCCATTTGTTCAATGACTTGGTTTTCCTTATTGTCTTGCTTGACTAATTCTTTGCATAGATTTTTTATGTTTTTCTTGAAGGGTAAACATATATCATGATTTTGTTTGAATATCTTGTCATATTGTTTTCCATTAATTGAGCTTATGGAAGATCAATCAAGTATGTTGTATATGTTGTATGCACAGGGAACAACCATGATAAAAAATGCAGCATTCAGAGCAGTCCATTTCAGGCTTGAAATACAAGCAAGTAGACATGTTCAATTTTCAAAGGTGGAGATCTCATGTACATTTCAGATTAATGGCTATCACGCATTCGTAGTTTCAAAGACGCACAAGGATTAACGACCAAATAGAAGCACCGAAGTGTCGAAAATGACGCCACGTCACTCCAGGCCTGTACCACGTCAGGAGTTTTCAATTCAAAGCAAACATAAACTCCCGAATGTCGAAGTCCCGAAGTGACGAGAGGTTACCACGTCAACCTGGCCCATACTACTCCGAGATATTTTCATGCTTCACAATCCAAAACTCCCGAAGTTTCAAAGTCTTGAAGTGACAAGACACTGCCACGTCAACCGGGAGAAATCTACTTTGGGAGATTTCCATGCTTACATCTCGAAGCCCGGAGTGTTGAATTCCTGAAGTGACGAGAGACTTCCATGTCAACCGGGCTTGTACTACTCCAGGAGAAATTCATGCTTCACAATCCAAAACTCCCAAAGTGCCAAAGTCTCGAAGTCCTGAAGTGACGAGAGACTGTCAAGTCAATCGAGCCCATACTACTTCGGGAAAACATCATGCGTCACAATCCAAAACTCCTGAAGCTCAAAGTGTCGAAGCACGTCGCAACCATCAATTGAGCACGGGGCACACTCATCATCCATGACACGTAGCACTCATTTTTGGTCATTTGGTTGCATCATTCATCCATTTCCATGTGACACATGTCACCCTTCTTTCCATGACATGTCAACACAATGACGTCAGGTCACCACATCAGATTTGGGAGATCATCCTCTGGGAGGTATTCCTGCTCAGCATTCAAAAATTGGCGCCATCTCTAAACTTGGTTAAAAGGATTATGGATTTGGCAGACAGATAAACTTCAGCGTGGCGCTAAAATAGCAGGATTACCCAGATTGCAGATTGCAACAAGATCAATGGCCGAAAGAAAATGTGAGGGGAGAAGTTGCACAGGGTTTAATTTTGAAGAGTGGTCCCGCAATTTAAACAGCATTTTTCTCTCTAGGATACGTGGCATCACCAGGTGCATTAAGGAACGAAAGGCGTGTTACCTCAAAACCACTTCCTCGCACCCCCACAAAATAGAATAGTAAAAAGGAACTTTTAGTCATTTGTTTGATTGGATTATTATTTGAACGTTGGACCGTTAGAACCTTGGCACGACCACCATCTTCCACCTACAGCTCAATAGTACACCAACTACACGCCATTTTTGCATGCTTCCAAGTATTTTCATCACGACCATGGATCCCATCATAACCTCAGTAGCAGAACAAGTGGAAAAGAAAGGGATCAAAACGCCAGGGAGCCAGAATCCAGATCTCGAAACGATTTATTTCTTATCATTGTAATTGGTTTCAAAACTGAAACATTTCTTTCTTATAATTGTAACTAGTTTCAAACCGAAGAAACTCAGATTGTATAAATATTAGGAGTTTTAAATGTATTATTGGTTGGCAGAAGTGCAAGGGCACGATTCTAGCTATTTGGAACTTGAATGTAATTTTCTGAAGCTAAATAGAATGCACATGCAGATGTCCTGAAATTTCCATGAAAAGATTCTAATGGTGGTGGCATGAGTTTCATCTTCTTTCTTCGTATGTATTTCCTGTGTGCTTAAATTCCATTTTCATTGTCTTCTATTTAAATTGGATAGTTAAAGTCCCATAATTCATGTTGTGATACTCTCGTCTAAAGAAATTTAAACTGTGTTAAGTTCTTCCTAACTAAGTCAGAATTCATTTCATTTAATGCTCTGATGTGTTTATGTGTTTTTCCTTTCTTCTTACACTCTGCAAATTACAATCTATAACTTAGATTCATCACCTCATTTATCCTTTATCCTCTGGAGAGTTCAACCGACCAATCATTTCTTCCATTTGTTTTTAGAAGTTTGACTCCATAGCCCCATGTGTCCCTCCCCTTCCTTGCTAGCAAAATTATAAAAAAACATTCAAAGCAACAAAACCTAGCCATTGATTTGTTAAAGAAAACTCATATGTTAAAGATCAAGTGACAGGAGAGAGCCCTCTATGCGCTGGGCAAGCTAGTACCCAGCTCTAAAGTTGGTTTGTAGGTTACCTCTGTCGTTTATTTTATCAGCCGAACAAATTTACAGAGTGCTAACAGCGCCCACGTGGATCCACCTCACACGTGTTATTTCCAAGGTCCTTCCTCCGCAGTGGAAGACCATCCACCGTTTGATCCCATGACTGGACTTACTCTCTTTATCCTATATCAGTTGTGGAGGAAATTCGACTTTCCACGCCTCTTTTCTATCTAAGCACGAGACCACCTAGAGTTTCGGACTTCCAAAGTCCCGTAAACTCACCACGTGGCTCCGGCCTTCAGGTCGTTCAATCTCTCTACCATAATACACCCCAAACCCTATGGATTCCCGAAGTCCCAAGCTCTTAGAGTCCCAGTTGCTTCACCAACCCTTTAGGCTAGGTGGGAACATACCACGAGTTGACACGTGGAAAGGCCATGGGTGACACGCACCCTCATCGGGGGTGACACATGTCATGTTCCAGTAGGTATATCAAGTATGTGATACGCATTAATCTAGGAAACACATGGCACTTCAAACTGAGGTCCACATGTCCTTGGGTGATGTCACTATGCCACTTCACCCTGGACTGACAGCCTTCCAACATCCCTCATATATCATAGTTGATATCTGGCCACGTATATCCATAGATATATGGCTCTTGTTAGTTCGGGAGTTCGACGTTCGGGGGTTTGGTGGTGCAGACTCCTCTTTTCTCCCAAGTTTGGTCAGTGTCAGGCTGGCCATAGACTAGATTTTACGGCTAGGAAGGAACCCAAAGGTTCCCCAGATCAACGGTCCTGGCCACCTTGCAACTTCAGCCTTCAGAGGTTCTGACTTCACTTCGACTCCACTTTTCCGAGGCAGGACTATGCCAAAGTACCATGTGCGAAACCTTCCACTAGGCATTCGGACGATCGAGAAGGGGCCCCAACGACCTCCCCAGATCAACGACTCACAACCTTCTGTGACTCTGGAATTCGGGTATTTTTTACAGTCATGAAGTTTCACATCCCAGGGCTTTGAGCTCCCGAAGCTCTGAAACCATCAAGAGATATCTCCTCTCAGGCTTAGCGCAGGGTTCCTAGACCCTGGTCATATGGACCCTCTAATGAATCTCGAGCTACAAACTCTATTCTTAGACAAGATTTGGTTAAGGTCATGGGCGCAATCCTAAGGTCTCTTAGACTACTGGTTTGAAGGAAGTGCCTTCCTAGTTTGCAGAACTTTAAGTTCTGAAGCAGGGAGGGGAAGTATCATGGAATTACCGAGACGGTAACAGTGTCAAGAGTCTTGCTCTGACTCTGGGACTGTGAGGTAATTCCCTGGGAAAAACACCTTCGAGGGCTAAATTGGAGAATATGGAAAATCAAGAAGAAGTATAGGTTCTCAAGGAAACAAACACATACACATAACTTAACCATTTCAATACAAAAACCATTTATAGATATATAAATACATGCATGCATCCATCATTCCCAATTCAATTCATAGAGTGTGAGAACACTTATCGGAACAAGATAACATGAAGTGACTGCTGAAAGGGGTGTTTATTTCCACCCAACCATAGGCTCAGTCACTCCTAACATATTTACCACTAGCCACCCCCGAGCTAGACCACGATGCTCTAAGATATAATAATTTCTTTCGGCTCAACGACAGTAGGGATGGAGGCTACTCTCCCCCTCCCGTAGGATCTTGGCAACGATTTGCACAATACCAAGAAAGGAGGACCACTTAAGTACTTCCTCAGTCACTCAGCAGCTTTGTTTATCAGCTTGTATCATCATCCTACTAGCCATTTCCTGTGACCAGAACGCGGTCATCTCTTAATTCTTCCTTGAACCCAAGATCTTAGTCTCTCGTCTCTACACTCTCCGCAGGTCTTCATCTGCCCACCACACCTTCTTTTCTTGCCTTCCTCAGCAAGATTGTGTGTGGCCCGAATTCCCAGACCGTGTTCAGGTCTGAAATCCTTACAGATGGGTGCTCTACCCCATCCCCTCATTAACTCTTAAGGAGGTCTTCCCACCTACAAGCCGGACTGTAATTCATTTCTGGGTTAGAGG
>JZKD02S1658099.1:0-13171 GCA_000966675.3 Picea glauca
AGTCAAAAACCCCAAATCGGGAAAAAATCTTACAAGTATAGGAATTTCATGAAATAACTATGTAACTGATTAACAAGTCAAATTATGAATGGATGGAATGAGACTCGGGTTAAAAACCTACCAATGCTAATTTTATACCTACAATAAGTTTTCCTGTAGTTAGTTAGAAATTACTTTTTAATGATGAGTGAAACCTGGAAGTTATGAATACAACAACATACTTCTAGTAGTAATCAAGTCCTTAGGCGCACATACTACTGTACTAGGTTTACTACTATACTACCATGCGTGGAAAATCATATTGGGAACGACTGCATAACCGGTAATAAGAAGAATTCTGGAAAAAATAAATACAATAACCCAACAAAAGAATTCAAGCTCTGTAATACAAAACTAGTTTCGAAAATATAAAGGAATATGATAAACCCAGAAAATGAAAGTGCGGAACTCGTTTACTTTTCATAGATATCCACAGTTGAATAAAATCATTATATGATGATTGTGTTACTTCAAAAAGAATGGTTGTCTAGATATTACAAAAAAAACCATGATATAACATAGGTGGCACTCAATTTCACTACTCTATTAATTTTTTGACTTCACACAGAAACAAGAAAAGGAATGGTCGGGGATTAAACCCTTTTAAAATTATATTACAAATCCAACTAGGCACAATTTTTGGGTACTTTTTTTTTTACCAAAGTGTTAACATAAATTAGGGTATGCCCTTAACCAACCAATACAGAATTTGGGACAAAAAATCTTTAAAGTAATAAGGACAGGACATAGCCTTAGCCTGCAATGCTAGTAAAATTGAAAGGCTAAGCCTGAGGGGTACTGTGCATGGAACCAAAATATCTTTCATGCAGACTATAGGGATCGGCCTTTAGAATCTCATGGAGTTGAGCCCTCTGTAATAAATATTCATCATTTTAATCATTAGTAAAACACATGAGAATAAAATAACGAGAAACCACAACAAAACCATAAATAAAGGAAATGAAAGTTTAAATTAATACTTAACTCATGGTTGGAGTTAGGAGCCCTGCTCTTGTCACGTTTCTGGTTGAGTAAATGTCCTAAGCCAAGGGGAAGTAGTCCAGGTACTCCTGATGGGTACCTCCCATCAACGGGGTCCTGTCATTAGCATGATATCAAACCATAAATCTATTTTTCTCATAAAAGGAATATTCAATAGTACTAATTTATTCAACATACAAACTGTACAAAACATGTTATACAGGTGGACCGAATACACTGTGAAAACGTTACTTGTAATATAGAGACAATAGCTAAATGTTTATTACATCCCGAATCAATTACCCGAGGTACCTTTAACTAGCCGTAACTATAGAGGTAACCTAGTACTGAATCCAAAGAACTCACAATAGTCATAGAACCCCGATAATGGAAAGAATCCCTTTTTGAACCCAAGCGTTATGCCATATTATTCTTTCTGTTGAAGAAAGATTTGAAAACATAGAGGTCTTTACCAAAGGCACTGGGTGGGATGTAATAACCTTCGTGAATGCAGAATATGCATAAGAATTAACTAATGGTTTATTAAACCTCATATACTCATTTTTTGGAAAATTGAGAAACCAAAACCCACATTGTTTTATGATATATATGCAAAAAGATTTTTCTTTCCAATTAAAGTCTCACATAGTCACTCGAAGGTTTTAATATCAGGCCTCGAGTTCCACCAATAGAGGGTTGGGAGGGAAACTCACGGTATTAAGAAGTTACAAAAACCNTTTAGACTGAATGGTATTCCTAAAATGGTGATTTCAGATAGAGACGTGAAATTTACATCTTCCTTTTGGAAGGAATTATTTGCAGGGATAAATACTAATTTGAATTTTAGTACGATTTATCATCCGCAAACGGATGGACAAACCGAAAGAACAAACCAAATCATGGAGGATATGCACCACATGTATGTGAAAACAAAACCAAGCAGGTGGGAAGACTACCTACACTTGGTAGAATTTGCATATAACAATGGGTACCAAATTTCGGCTAAGTTAAGCCCTTTCGAGGTACTATATGATAGAAAGTGTACGACTTTAGTTAGTTGGGATAACCCGGTTGGCAGAATCATGGCTGGACTAGAGACGCTCCAAGAAATGGAGAATATCATAAGGAAGGTACAATAGAACTTAAAAGAGGCACATGACAGGAAATGCAAACCAAAAAATAAGACACTTGGAATTTCAAGTGGGAGATCATGTGTACTTAAAAGTTAAAGCTCGAAAGAGTTCACTCAAACTTGGCAACCGTGCCAAGATGGCACCTAGGTTTTGTGGGCCTTTCGAGATACTAGCTCGAATTGGACCCATAGCATACCAACTTGCACTTCTATCTAATCTAAAAATTCATAACGTATTTCATGTTTCTCTATTGAAAAAGTATGTTCAGGAATCAGAAGGTGAGTTCCAAGCGAAACCCCTATGCATTCTGGACCGAAGAGAAATAACACTTTGGAACAGAGTCATTGCTYAGGTAAAGGTGCAATGGAAGCACTTTAATCCCGAGGAGGCCACTTGGGAGTTGGAGGGAGATATGCGGAAATCTCATCCAATCCTATTCCAAGAAAGGAACGAACACTGAGGAAAGTGTTTTATTGAAAGGGGGGAAGGATGTGACATCTCCAAAAATAAATTATTTTTGAAATTCAAATTTGTTAGAAAATTATTTCGTTTTTAGTAAATTTGAATTTGGAAAATTTTTGCCATTTATGGCTATTCCAAATTTCAAATTTGAAAAATTGTAATTATNGAAGGATGTGACATCCCCAAAAATAAAGTATTTTTGAAATTCAAATTTGTTAGAAAATTATTTCGTTTTTAGTAAATTCGAATTTGGAATTTTTTTTCCATTTATGGCAATTCCAAATTTCGAATTTGAAAAATTGTAATTATTGATTTATGACTGTTGGGAAGAGACCTGATTTGACCCAACTAACTACTTGACTGTGACACTTGTATGATACAAAATATTCTATAATTAATTGTAGGAGGACAAATGGAACAACCATGTTAAAATTAGTTGACCATGACTCCATGAGTGGGGAACATGTTGGAACTACCTCAGGGTTGATTGTTACAAGTGGAAAATCCAGAATTTGGCCATTGGTAGCCCCTGCAAATCAGGGATTTGGAAAGCTGTGAAAATTCCCAAGGGAGGGAAAATACCTAGGCAAGATTAATCTTGGATATATAGCATATGTGAGGAGGCAGGACACTGCCGGGTATGCTGGGGAAAATTTGATATTTTCTTTTTGTTATGAACACTACTTGCTGAGTGTGAGGTAAGGAGAATATTGTTGAAGTGGAAAGGCATTTGCTGAGGAGGAAATTATGATTTAGCCCTCATGGATTCATGGTCAGGCTAGGGGGTGAACATGACAAGTGGTTTGACTGCCATGTTCTAAGGTTGGGAGGAACATGGTTGTTCCTTTTGTTATCCCAGTGTTTATCCAGATATGTTCCTCTACTTTCCTCTTATCATATTTGTTCCATTGAAATGATTGTATATGTTTGCTATTCTAGATGATTACCCTAATGTCATGCATGTTAGATGAAATTATAGAATTGTTGTAGATTTCTAGTGGAAATAATTCCATTTATTAAAGACTACACCTACAGTATAACAACAAGCTCCTATTATAGGAACAGTGTTATTTATTTTTTATGATTATACTGATAAAACGCTTGAGTAATATGTCTGTGGTAGGAACAACATGTAAATACTAAATTTCATGGCAAAGCGAGTGTGTATTATATTAATCGTGGGAAGACAAGGTCATCTTGTATAAAGAAATAAAGTAATCACATAGAAACAAATAGGAATTCTAGAAGTCTTCCATCTGTTATAAGTTCATATGCAGACAAATATATTTCAATTTTTTTATTGTTTCCAACCGGTACAGTCAAAACCCCAAATTGGGATGAAATCCTACAAGTATAGGAATTTCATGAAATAACTATGTAACTGATTAATAAGTCAAATTACGAATTGATGGAATGAGACTCATGTTAAAACCCTACCAATGCTAATTTTATACCTAGAATAAGTTTGCTTGTAGTTACTTAGAAATTATTTTTTAATGATGAGTGAAACCTGGAAGTTATGAATAGAACAACATACTTCTAGTAGTAATCAAGTCCTTAGGCGCACATACTACTGTACTAGGTTTACTACTATACTACCATGCATGGAAAATCATACTGGGAACGACTGCATAACCAGTAATAAGAAGAATTCTAGAAAAATAAATAGAATAACCCAACAAACGAATTCAAGCTCTATAATACAAAACCAGTTTTGGAAATATAAAGGAATATGATAAACCCAAAATATGAAAGTGTGGAACTCGTTTAATTTTCATCGATATCCAAAACTGAATAAACTCATTATATGATGATTGTATTATTTCAAAAAAAATGGTTGTCTATATATTACAAAAAAAACCATGATATAACATAGGTGGGACTCANATTATAGAATTGTTGTAGATTTCTGGTGGAAATAATTCCATTGATTAAAGACTACACCTACAGTATAACAACAAGCTCCTATTATAGGAACAATGCTATTTATTTTTTATGATTATACTGATAAAACGCTTGAGTAATATGTCTGTGGTAGGAACAACATGTAAATACTAAATTTCATGGCAAAGCGAGTGTGTATTATATTAATCATGGGAAGACAAGGCCATCTTGTATAAATAAATAAAGTAATCACATAGAAACAAATAGGAATTCTAGAAGTCTTTGATCTGTTATAAGTTCATATGCAGACAAATATATTTCAATTTTTTTATTGTTTCCAACCGGTACAGTCAAAACCCCAAATCGGGACGAAATCCTACAAGTATAGGAATTTCATGAAATAACTATGTAACTGATTAACAAGTCAAATTACGAATCGATGGAATGAGACTCAGGTTAAAACCCTACCAATGCTAATTTTATACCTACAATAAGTTTGCCTGTAGTTACTTAGAAATTATTTTTTAATGATTAGTGAAACCTGGAAGTTATGAATACAACAACATACTTCTAGTAGTAATCAAGTCCTTAGGCACACATACTACTGTACTAGGTTTACTACTATACTACCATGCATGGAAAATCATACTGGGAATGACTGCATAACCAGTAATAAGAAGAATTCTAGAAAAATAAATAGAATAACCCAACAAACGAATTCAATCTCTATAATACAAAACCAGTTTTGGAAATATAAAGGAATATGATAAACCCAAAATATGAAAGTGTGGAACTCGTTTACTTTTCATCGATATCCAAAACTGAATAAACTCATTATATGATGATTGTATTATTTCAAAAAAAATGGTTGTCTATATATTACAAAAAAAACCATGATATAACATAGGTGGGACTCANTCATCCAATCCTATTCCAAGAAAGGAACGAACACTGAGGAAAGTGTTTTATTGAAAGGGGGAAGGATGTGACATCCCCAAAAATAAAGTGTTTTTGAAATTCAAATTTGTTAGAAAATTATTTTGTTTTTAGTAAATTCGAATTTGGAAATTTTTTGCCATTTTTGGCAATTCCAAATTTCGAATTTCAAAAATTGTAATTATTGATTTATGATTGTTGGGAAGAGACCTAACTTGACCCAACTAACTACTTGACTATGACACTTGCATGATAAAAAATATCCTGTAATTAATTGCAGGAGGACAAATGGAACAACCATGTTGAAATCAGTTGACCATGACTCCATGAGTGGGGAACATGTTGGAACTACCTCAGGGTTGATTGTTACAAGTGGATAATCAGGAATTTGGCCATTGGCAGCCCCTGAAAATCAGGGATCTGGAAATCTACAAAAATTCCCAAGGGAGGGAAAATACCTAGGCAAGATTAATCTTGGATATATAGCATATGTGAGGAGGCAGGACACTGCTGGGTATGCTGGGGAAAATTTGATATTTTCTTGTTGTTATGAACACTACTTGCTGAGTGTGAGGCAAGGAGAAGATTGTTGAAGTGGAAAGGAATTTGCTGAGGAGGAAATTATGATTTAGCCCTCATGGATTCATGGTCCGGCTAGGGGGTGAACATGACAAGTGGTTTGACTGCCCTGTTCTAAGGTTGGGAGGAACGTGGTTGTTCCTTTTGTTATCCCAGTGTTTATCCAGATATGTTACTCTAGTTTCCTCTTATCGTATTTTTTCCATTGAAATGATTGTATATGTTTGCTATTCTAGATGATTAACCTAATGTCATGCATGTTAGATGAAATTATAGAATTGTTGTAGATTTCTGGTGGAAATAATTCCATTGATTAAAGACTACACCTACAGTATAACAATAAGCTCATGTTATAGGAACAATGCTATTTATTTTTTATGATTATACTTATAAAATGCTTGAGTAATATGTATGTGGTAGGAACAACATGTAAATAGTAAATTGCATGGCAAAGCCAATGTGTATTATATTAATCATGGGAAGACAAGGTCATCTTGTATAAAGGAATAAAGTAATCACATAGAAACAAATATGAATTTTGGAAGTCTTCTATCTGTTATAAGTTCATATGCAGACAAGTATATTTCAAATTTTTTATTGTTTCCAACGAGTACAGTCAAAACCCTAAATCGGGACGAAATCCTACAAGTATAGGAATTTCACGAAATAACTATGTAAATGATTAACAAGTCAAATTACGAATGGATGGAATGAGACTCAGGTTAAAACCCTACCAATGTTAATTTTATACCTAGAATAAGTTTGCCTATAGTTACTTAGAAATTAATTTTTAATGATGAGTGAAACTTGGAAGTTATGAATACAACAACATACTTCTTGTAGTAATCAAGTCCTTAGGAACACATACTATTGTACTAGGTTTACTACTATACTACCATGCATGGCAAATCATACTGGGAATGACTGCATAACCTGTAATAAGAAAAATTCTAGAAAAATAAATAGAATAACCCAACAAACGAATTCAAGCTCTGTAATACAAAACCAGTTTCAGAAATATAAAGGAATATGATAAACCCAGAAAATAAAAGTGCGGAACTCGTTTACTTTTCATAGATATCCACAAATGAATAAACTCATTATATGATGATTGTATTACTTAAAAAAAATGGTTGTTTATATATTACAAAAAAAACCATGATATAATATAGGTGGGACTCAATTTCACTACTCTAGTAATTTTTCGACTTCACACAGAAACAGGAAAATGAATGGTTGGGGATTAANGGAGTTGGAGGGAGATATGCGGAAATCTCATCCAATCCTATTCCAAGAAAGGAACGAACACTGAGGAAAGTGTTTTATTGAAAGGGGGGAAGGATGTGACATCTCCAAAAATAAAGTATTTTTGAAATTCAAATTTGTTAGAAAATTATTTCATTTTTAGTAAATTTGAATTTGGAAAATTTTTGCCATTTATGGCTATTCCAAATTTCAAATTTGAAAAATTGTAATTATTGATTTATGACTGTTGCGAAGAGACCTGATTTGACCCAACTAACTGCTTGATTGTGACACTTGTTTGATACAAAATATTCTATAATTAATTGCAGGAGGACAAATGGAACAACCATGTTGAAATCAGTTGACCATGATTCCATGAGTGGGGAACATGTTGGAACTACCTCARGGTTGATTGTTACAASTGGMTAWTCGGGAATTTGGCCATTGGCAGCCCTTGAAAATCATGGATTTGGAAAGCTGCGAAAATTCCCAAGGGAGGGAAAATACCTAGGCAAGATTAATCTTGGATATATAGCATATGTGAGGAGGTAGGACACTACTGGGTATGCTGGGGAAAATTTGATATTTTCTTGTTGTTATGAACACTACTTGTTGAGTCTGAGGAAAGGAGAAGATTGTTGAAGTGGAAAGGCACTTGTTGAGGAGGAAATTATGATTTAGCCCTCATGGATTCATGGTTAGGCTAGGGGGTGAATAGGACAAGTGGTTTGACTTCCCTGTTCTAACATTGGGAGGAACGTGGTTATTCCTTTTTTTATCCCAACATTTATCTAGATATGTTACTCTACTTTCCTCTTATCGTATTTGTTCCATTGAAATTATTGTATATGTTTGCTATTATGGATGATTACCCTAATGCCATGCATGTTAGATGAAATTATAGAATTTTTGTAGATTTCTAGTGGAAATAATTCCATTGATTAAAGACTACACCTACAGTATAACAACAAGCTCCTGTTATAGGAACAATGCTATTTATTTTTTATGATTATACTGATAAAACACTTGAGTAATATGTCTGTGGTAGGAACAACATGTAAATAGTAAATTGCATGGCAAAGCCAGTGTGTATTATATTAATCATGGGAGGACAAGGTCATTTTGTATAAAGGAATAAAGTAATCACATAGAAACAAATATGAATTCTGGAAGTCTTCGATCTCTTATAAGTTTATATGTAGACAAATATATTTCAATTTTTTTATTTTTTCCAATCGGTATAGTCAAAACACCAAATCGGGACGAAATCCTACAAGTATAGGAATTTCACGAAATCACTATGTAATTGATTAACAAGTCAAATTACGAATGGATGGAATGAGACTCAGGTTAAAACCCTACCGATGCTAATTTTATACCTGGAATAAGTTTTCTTGTAGTTACCTAGAAATTAATTTTTAATGATGAGTGAAACCTGGAAGTTATGAATACAACAACATACTTCTTGTAGTAATCAAGTCCTTAGGCACACATACTACTATACTAGGTTTACTACTATACTACCATGCATGGCAAATCATACTGGGAACGACTGCATAACCAGTAATAAGAAGAATTCTAGAAAAATAAATAGAATAACCCAGCAAACGAATTCAAGCTATGTAATACAAAACCAGTTTTGGAAATATAAAGGAATATGATAAACCCAAAAAATGAAAGTGCGGAACTCGTTTACTTTTCATAGATATCCACAACTGAGTAAACTCATTATATGATGATTGTATTACTTAAAAAAAAATGGTTGTCTATATATTACAAAAAAAACCATGATATGACATAGGTGGGACTCAATTTCACTACTCTAGTAATTTTTCGACTTCACACAGAAATAGGAAAATGAATGGTTGGGGATTAAACCATTTTAAAATTTTATTACAAATCCAACCAGGCACAATTTTTGCATTTTTTTTTTTGTACAAAAGTATTAACATAAATTAGGGAATACCCTTAACCAACCAATACAGAATTTGGGACGAAAATTCTTTAAATTAATGAGGACAGGACATAGCCTTGGCCGTCAGTGCTAGTAAACTCGAAAGGCTAAGCCTGAGGGGTACTATGCATGGAACTAGAATACCTTTCGTGCGAATGATAAGGACCAACCTCCAGAGTCTCATGGAGTTGACCCCTCTGTAAGAAATATTCATCATTGTAATCATTAGTAAAAGACATGATAATAAAACAACGAGAAGCCACAACAAAACCGTAAATAAAGGAAACAAAATTTAAAATTAATACTTAACTCATGGCTGGAGTTGGGAGCCCTGCTCTTGTCACATTTCTGGTTGAGTAAATGTCCCGAGCTAAGGGGAAGTAGTCCAGGTACTCCTGATGGGTACCTCACATCAACAGGGTCCCATCATTAGTGTGATATCAAACCATAAATCTATTTTTCTCATAAAATGAATATTAATCAATACTAATTTATTCAACATACAAATTGTACAAAACATATTATATAGGTAGACCAAAGACACTATGAAAACATTACTTGTAATATAGAGACTATAGCTAAATGTTTAATACATCCTGAATCGATTACCTGAGGTACATTTAACTAGCAGTAACTACAGAGGTAACCTAGTATTGAATCCAAATCACTCACAATAATCGCAAAACCCCGATAATGGCAAGAATCCCTTTTTGAACCCAAGCGTTATGCCATATTTTTCTTTCTGNGTCTTCGATCTCTTATAAGTTTATATGCAGACAAATATATTTCAATTTTTTTATTTTTTCCAATCGGTATAGTCAAAACCCCAAATCGGGACGAAATCCTACAAGTATAGGAATTCAACGAAATAACTATGTAATTGATTAACAAGTCAAATTACGAATGGATGGAATGAGACTCAGGTTAAAACCCTATCGATGCTAATTTTATACCTGGAATAAGTTTTCCTGTAGTTACTTAGAAATTAATTTTTAATGATGAGTGAAACCTGGAAGTTATGAATACAACAACATACTTCTTGTAGTAATCAAGTCCTTAGGCACACATACTACTGTACTAGGTTTACTACTATACTACCATGCATGGCAAATCATACTGGGAACGACTGCATAACCAGTAATAAGAAGAATTCTAGAAAAATAAATAGAATAACCCAGCAAACGAATTCAAGCTATGCAATACAAAACCAGTTTTGGAAATATAAAGGAATATGATAAACCCAGAAAATGAAAGTGCGGAACTCGTTTACTTTTCATAGATATCCACAACTGAGTAAACTATGTTAATATTTTTGTACAAAAAAAACCATGATATGACATAGGTGGGACTCAATTTCACTACTCTAGTAACTTTTCGACTTCACACAAAAACAGGAAAATGAATGGTTGGGGATTAAACCATTTTAAAATTTTATTACAAATCCAACCAGGCACAATTTCTGCATTCTTTTTTTTGTACAAAAGTATTAACATAAATTAGGGAATACCCTTAACCAACCAATACATAATTTGGGACGAAAATTCTTTAAATTAATGAGGACAGGACATAGCCTTGGCCCTCAGTGCTAGTAAACTCGAAAGGCTAAGCCTGAGGGGTACTATGCATGGAACTAGAATACCTTTCGCGCGGATGATAGGGACCAACCTCCAGAGTCTCGTGGAGTTGACCCCTCTGTAAGAAATATTCATCATTGTAATCATTAGTAAAAGACATGATAATAAAACAACGAGAAGCCACAACAAAACCATAAATAAAGGAAACAAAATTTAAAATTAATACTTAACTCATGGCTGGAGTTGGGAGCCCTGCTCTTGTCTCATTTCTGGTTGAGTAAATGTCCCGAGCTAAGGGGAAGTAGTCCAGGTACTCTTGATGGGTACCTCACATCAACGGGGTCCCATCATTAGTGTGATATCAAACCATAAATCTATTTTTCTCATAAAAGGAATATTAATCAATACTAATTTATTCAACATACAAATTGTACAAAACATATTATATAGGTAGACCGAAGACACTATGAAAACATTACTTGTAATATAGATACTATAGCTAAATGTTTAATACATCCTGAATCGATTACCTGGGGTACATTTAACTAGCCGTAACTACAGAGGTAACCTAGTATTGAATCCAAATCACTCACAATAATCGCAAAACCCCGATAATGGCAAGAATCCCTTTTTGAACCCAAGCGTTATGCCATATTTTTCTTTCTGTTGAAGAAATATTAGAAAACACAGAGGTCTTTACCAAAGGCATTGGTTGGAATGTAATAGCCTTCATGAACACAGTATATGCATAAGACTTAGCTAATGGTTTATTGAACCTCATATACTCATCTTCTGAAAAACTGAGAAACCAAAACCCACATTGTTTTATGATATATACGCAGAAAGAGTTTTCTTTCCAATTAAAGTCTCACATAGTCGCTTGAAGGTTTTAAGATTAGGGCTCGAGTTCCACCAATAGAGGGTCGGGAGGGAAACTAACGGTATTAAGAAGTTACAAAAACCTAGGCATAGAGCAATACACAAAGGATTATGGTGGAGTACCGAGACCTTCATAAGGACTGAGAAAGAATAAGACCGAATTTCATCACTTCCTCAAGAAGAGGAAAGGGGCCAAGAATCGCCAGAGATAACGTTAAAGGAAAAAAAAAAGTTAACTGAAAGATGTATAATAGGAGATACAAAACATCTTTTTCTCTGTGACGTTTTCTTTTAAACGATCCTAGTATCAAACCACTATCTCAAGTTAAAACCCTTACCATGAAAGATAGACTATGCTGCATGCCACCGAGAAGCGATCCAAGATGTCAGTCTCTCTTGCTGAAGATAGTGATACGTAGAACCAGATGGAGGGTCTCACAATAACACAAGAAAAATTGTTTAACCCTAAGAGGAACCTTACGAGGCTAAGTTAATGCTGAAGGTATAGGGGTTGGTCGGGCCACGTGATGGGGAATACGAGTGGGCATGTTTGACTAGAGGAGGGATCGAAAGGGACCATTGAAAGTCGCACCTACAAAACCTCCATTAAAGACTAGATGCAAAGCTTTAACTCTTGCTAACATTTACACCTTCCCTCCCATGCGACACATCAAATGTGCAGTTCAATTAACTCCTTCATGACATGACTAGGTAGGATGTGTTTCTTAATTGTTGCCTTACAATTAACCTCTTGTTTCAATAAGGATGTAGTTGGGATCTCGTTACCCGAACACCTGTAAGAAAGGGACGGGGTTATCCTTTACTAATCATGATTAATTATTAAAGGAACCATGTTATTTTAACCCAACTATACAATGATGCCATGCGTCGGTTGTTAGACCATGAACTTCCATCCCTAGAATATAGTCCCAAACCCTTGAATGTTGTACCTGGTAAGTACACTATGTTAAAATTGTAAGACTTAGGCTTGTGTGCGAACATAGAAATATCATGTCTAGAGAGAGGGTAGGGATACAGGTCCTAAGTATAAAACTATAAAKATATGTTTTATGTATAGAGATGAACATGTTTGAGACCTTAGGTAATTACTAGATTATTTTGTGAATTACTAAACTGATATAAAAGGGATGTCGCGAGAGAAGAAGAACTGAAGTTATCTCATCAAAATTATAACAGAAAGGAAGAGTACTTTCCCTTTATCATTAAACTTAAAAAACGAAACAGGAGATTAATGTCGCATACAAGTTTCTTTTTTTTTTATGGCAAAATTGAGGTACAATACAATAAGTGTTGGTGAAGATCCATGGGTTGGCTATGATAAAAAATACAAGTTAATATAGAATATCATTAATACCCTTATGGAGAAGGAATTATTTACTATTTCTTAGGTGGTTGATGTTGATCTCACAATTATTTGGAGGTAGGAATGGAAGTCAATATCTTAGATTGGTCTTAAAGGTGAAGATGTCCTATTGTGGGAGGGG
>JZKD02S1658099.1:13181-30402 GCA_000966675.3 Picea glauca
TTTTCTATCATTTCTTGTAAATACTAGATTACAGAATTATTGATGAAATCATAATGTTCTAATTTTTTCTATCATTTCTTGTAAATACTAGATTACAGAATTATTGATGAAATCAGAAGTTTTAGCTTTTTGAATTACATTTTTTGAATACATAAATAAATTTAGTTCTTTGAAAAACTTTTTAAACATTTAGATTATACAAATTTAACCATTAAATCTGGAATTTCAACAATTCCATATTTCAAACAAAATTAACTGTGAAAAATATGGAAAACAAATCTTCTAAATGCATTTAATCAAGCCAACTTGTTCATGTTAAGCATCACAGGTGAAATGCATGGAATCATAAACATTCAAAGGGATCCAACAATGCTTAAACTTCAAGAATTGAGAAGAATTGTTTTTACACTAGCTGAAATTTCTAAATTTTAAGAATTGAACAAAATTGTTTTTGCACCAGCTGAAATTTCTTTAGTTGTTTACATAACTAATGGGATGACAAAGTTTTATTTGATCATCCAAATAGTCCTATAAATTGAGTTGATCAACCTCAATTGCGACCAGGATTATTTTAGTACCCATAAACAATTGAAGTTCAACCATGTCTAATGATGCAGTAATGATGGCTAATGAAGCAACAACGATGTAGTGCAACAATAGGAAGCGTAAACGCGTTCTTGAGATGAATCTCCTCAACAACAACAAGAAGCATAAATGTGCTGAAAAGCTTCTGGTGATCAACAACGAAGCAACAACGATTAAGTGCCTTAACAACAACAATTGTAAGAGCAATGAAAACCTCCTGGAGATAATTTCTTCCTTCACTTCATTGAAGTTATGATGCTCCCAAATCTAAGCAAAGCTGAGGCAGGCTTTGAGGGGAATAAAAATAGGACTACTTTGATTTTCAGTACTTTTTGTTTGTTTTTTGTATATTCATTGAGGCTATTTTATTGATTATAACACACAAACTTACCAAATCAAAATGTTTGGTCACAATTTTCAGATGTTTTTGGTTACAATTTTATGTATCTTTAAGTGAGACTTTTCCCCCATGGAGTTGGCTCAAAATATTTTCTAAAAAATATTTTATTAGAAGTATTTAAAATGGGTTTATGAGTTACTTTAATTTCTTTTTTCACACAGGAAAAAAAGTTACATTGTTGTTCTATTAGAATCAAGTGTATTTCCACTTTACAAAAAAGAAGGATATATTTGATCATGATATTTTCAAAAACTTCTCCTAATCTAGTTTTTGTTAAAAATAGAAAACTATGCTAGTACTATATGGATTCTATTGACAGTTGTCAAATAGAATTACAAAATATATTCATATTGGTATACATTAAAAACAGTAATCTTCCTTTGTCCTATTTTGACTACAATATATCTTGAACATATAACTACTTTGGAAAATCTTGAAGTTTCCTGTATTTATGACTTCCTCTTTGTAGAATTCTTCAAAATAAAACCAACCCAATGAGCTATCCACAACTTTCTTGGAGAGATTGTCAGCTTTAGAATTGAATTTTTTATGGATGTGTATGAACTGAATTCCATCAAAAATAGCTTTAAGTCTTTTAATTTTTTCTTTCCAGCTGTGAAGATATAATGGATTCACATTATTGATTCCATTAATCCAATCAATAGTAACTTTGGAGTCCCCTGCTACCATCAATTTACTTAATGATAGTTTTTGGGCAAGAAAGAGTAAGCCCCATATTCCCAAGAGTTCAGCCTTCATGTTGTTTCCCTTCCCTCCTGTAAAGTATGCTTTATAAACATTATGATCATTCATTTTTATGAAGATGCTAGCTCCAAAAATGTCATTAACTGCTGCTCCATCAAAAGAACCAATTGGAATCTCATAAAAAAAACTGTATTTAGTAAAAAATCCATATTTTACCCTTACCTTTCTTTTTGTAATCATGGATGTCAAGTAGTATGCTGGATATGATTTTGTCATCATCTCTTTTCCAATTTTCAAATAACACTTTATTTATATATTTCCAAATTCTCTAACTAGCCAGAAAAGGGATGTATTTCAATTATGGATATTTTAAAAATCATTGGAGAAGGTTTTTTTTTTTTTTGTAGTAGAGTTCCTCCATTCTTCAAGGAAATTTAATTCTTTAAAGATTCCTTTCCAAATATTTTTTGTATCCTCACAGTGGATTAATAGATGTTCAATTGTCTCATCATCTTGTAGGCATAATGAGCATACCACTGAGCCTATTCCTCCCCTTTTCTTGTAATTTTCACTGGTTAAAATCCTATCTGATAAACTTAGCCACATGAAGCATATGACTTTGCTTGGAATATTAATTTTCTATATTGGATTATACCGCCATTTGAGATCCCCAAAATTTGAAGTAATAGCAATACATTGATAAGTTGATTTTGCTATGACAGTTCCAATTGCTCTGTTCCATGACCACATCAGTTGGTCGCTTGATTGATTAAGTGTAATTATGTTTCTTTTTAAACCTGTAATAAAAAATTTCCATTCCAATCAGATCTTCAGATAAGTTAAGAAGGTTGTAATTTATCCAGTGTTGAGAGTTGTCGACTATATTACGTACATCTACTTGTGCTAAGGAATAAATACCATTTTTTTTGAGTTTATGAATAAGTGAATCCGATAGCTTGTAAGAAGTGTTATCACCAATGAAGGGATCCTTGCCAATCATGACCTGTTTTCTGTTTCCAATCTACCAGGATAACCACTAATTTATGAAATGTATAGAATTCATAAAGTTTTTCTAGCAATTGGATGTTGTAGGATACTTGAAAATGCCTTTTCTTATCCAAGAAATCAAGTCTACACTCTTTAAATATTTTCCTTTCAGAATTTGAATTCGAAAACAATTTCCAGCTATCCCCCTCCAACAGGATTTTGCAGCTAATAACTTAGCCAACCAATAAATATTCTTTATACCCCACCCACCTAATTCCTTGGGAGAATCAATGGATTTCCACTTTGATAGATGAAATCACATAGTTTTATGAGTCACTTTAATTAATGTTTGATATAATATGAAAAATAATTGGCATGGTCCTATGAAAAATTTATATGATCAATTTATTAGAAGTTTAACACTGATATTAAAAATATTTTTAATCATCATAAAGAAAGAAGTTTACAATTATGAATTAAAGATTAATTATCAAAGCT
This sequence comes from Picea glauca, assembly GCA_000966675.3. Lineage (NCBI taxonomy): Eukaryota > Viridiplantae > Streptophyta > Pinopsida > Pinales > Pinaceae > Picea > Picea glauca. The sequence goes on from JZKD02S1658099.1 coordinate 16,357, forward strand.
TATGATTATGAGTTTTGAATTATTTATTATAAATTTAGGGTTATGGAGTAAAGGTTTAATTTTAAAGGCTTAAACTTGTAAGGAATATTAGAGCATAGTATGGAGTAAATGTGTAATTTCAAAAGTTTAAACTTGTATTGAATATTAAAGCATAGTGTTGGTGTTGTCCATATATTTTCATAGTATAATTTTATTTTTTTATAGTATTATGAGAAATAGGGCTTGAAATCATGTTTTTTTTTCAATCAAACATCTATTACAAATATAATATTATAAATTAATTGGATTTTCATACACACATAAAACAAATTAATTATTTACTATCGTCACTAAGCATGTATCATTTAATTTTTTATTTTTTTGTTCTTTATTGATATCATTTTGAAATATAAATGTTTTTGTTCCCATAAAAATTACAATAACAATTAAATTTCAATTTACAATGTATTTTTTTTTATTAAATTCTTAAATTTATTAAAATTTAAAATTTACATTAAAAAAAATCATTTCCTTAAAAAAAAAAAAATTATGTATTAAATTTATTAAAATTTTAAAATTGATATTAAGAATTAGGAGCAATATTAATCATTTTAAAGAAGGAAGTTTAAAATTATGTATTAAGTATTAACAATTATATGAGTTTTAAATTATTTTTCATAAATTTAGGGTGATGGAGTAAAGAAATAACTTCAAAAACTTAAAATTGTATTGAATATTAAAACATACTATGAAGTAAAGGTTCAACTTCAAAACTTGTATTGAATATTAAAGCATAGTATTTGTGTTATCCATGTTTTATGATGGTATAGATTATTTTTTATAGTATTACGAGAAATATGGTTTGAAATCATGTATTTGTTTATTTTTATTTTTATTTTGTTTAATATATCAATTAAATGGTTATCACAATTATAATATTATAAATTGATTATGTATCCTTACACATTTATAAAAATTGATTGTTTATCATGGTCCCTAATTTTTTTTTATCATATTCTAATGGAAATGAATTTGATTTGATGGTTGGTCATATGCAAAAAAAAAAGAATTGAAAATCCATTTTTCCTAAAGTCCAAAACTTCAAATATCATATGCTACATCAATAGGAGTAAACAAGTGCATTGGAGGCACATAAAGATCACACTAAAACAACCATCAAAAGAATGTCAACACTAATTTCAAGAAGGATAGAGGTAACCAAGTTTCATAGCTATAGTGCTACAACTATATGACAACATTGAAAATCTTGATGAAACCACCACAATGATAACAAATAATCCACCTCAAAAATCCATTTTTATCGAATATCTAGAAATCTAAATAGCATCCATCACATTAGCAAGGTAAAAAGGTGCTTAGGAGGCACATCAATACCACACTTAAACAATCATAAAATGCATGCCATCACTAATGTCAAACATGACCAAGTAACTAAGTTCCACAACTAAAGTGTTGGAAAACTATATTACAACTCTACACCACATTCTACATTCTACATATGTACATATATAACATTGAGTGCTAACCATTGTTTCTATTGTGTAGTTGCAAGATAATCATTAACCTTAAAAAACAAAGACAAAACCACTATCTACACCAATATTACATCAACATGTCTAATAAAAGTGCCAACATTTGTGTCAATGAACTAAAAACAACCATTAATGAAGTTGTGAAATGTCACATAATCATCCATTTTCATAATAAAGGAAGTGTGATATAATGAGCACTATCATAATGATGATATTAAAAACCATAAATGCATGAAAAAATTCATATGCATGTACTAAGTCACATTATCAGATATAATCATCAAACTTTGGAACATTATGAGGTTAACAAAATATGAAATAGACACTTTTACCTTCTAGTCATCCAATAAACCTTATTCCTTTGATATAACCAGGTGGTAGGCTTCATTGGTTTCCTTCTAAGTGTGATGTGGAGAATGGTATGAAATGGTAAATGGTTTAGTCATAAGGATGATTTAAGACTTTGGTTCGATTCCATTATGTATTAAGTTTTCAAAAACTTACAATTAAGAAAGAGCTAACAACACTTTGTGATTCTAGTATTGTTGAACAAATACTGGGTCAACACATGGAAACTCCACTAAGAGAGATGATTACAATCATATAAGAACTTAGAATTTCTTAGATTTACATATTGTTGTGAATGAAAATGATCCTATGGCTAGGGATGGTCATTAATAGAGATACAAATATTTTCCTAGAGTAGCCTACAACAACTTCCAAATAACTACTAGTTAGTTATGAGGGACTCACCTAGTTTTGATAGCCAATTAGGGATGAGTCTCATAGGTTGTCTTCACTCCAATCATTCTTGATCCTAGCTGAACTTCTAGACTTGCACACAATGAAATAAAAAAATTCCTCAAAACTTTAGTAGAAACAACAACAAATGTTAAATAAGTACTCTAAGTAACTCTTGTCAAGTGAATTAAAACAATAACTGAACACCCAAAAAGGATCAAATTGATGCAAATAAATCAGAGTTTAGGGGAGGGAAAGAAGAGAGATATTCATTTTATTGAAATCAACAATGATATATGAAATGCATACCTAAGCTCCCCACTGGTATTTCCCATAACTGTTATCTCTAATCCTCAATCCTCGAGCCACTCAGGACTGGTTGAACTCCTATGCTCTTCTCTATGTAACTTTGAGGAAGACCAAGGGGTATTAGGCCTCAAAAGAAAGAATGGGATATGGGACCTTATGAAACATGGATTTACCAAGAGATGAGGGTCATAAAAACCACAAGGATATGATGGATTTGAGTACTTATGCTAGAAGATAAATCTAATATAGTAATAATTCTTGTAATAATATCCTCTAATTAGGCCTCTTTTATACCATTTAAATATGGGTGAGACCATTTTCCATGGGTTTTAGGGAGTTACAAAAGTAGTTTTCCCATAATCCCCACTCAAGATCTTGTAATTTTCATGTTTTTTATATTTTCAGTAATTTTTGAATGCACTCACTCCTTTAATGAAGGAAAAGGGAAAGTAATAACTCCTATAATGAGCATAGAGTATGAGCCGATTGAAAGGAAGACTTTTCAAATATATTTCTGAGTGGGCCCAATATGCCAAAGATAAATATGGAAGAGATACAAGAAAAATAAATGCATCGAAACTATGATTGTGGAAAAAAATTCTATAACAGATGCCCCTTAATGTGTGAGGTTAGAATGAAATATGATGTACAAAATAAATTAGAATATTTTGGAGGAATTTGTTGAGTGGGGCTAGGTGGATTTCACCAGACTTTAGATCAGGAAAGTACCTGCAACAAAACCAAGGCATCAAATGAATCTCTTCCCAAGGTAGGCATACCCATGCTCAAGTGTGGATAAGCATGTCCACCAAATCAATTACACTAGAGATTTAGGAAGTATATATAAAAATAAAATATCATGGCCATGGAAATATACACTGTGGATTGATGACATAAAATGATAATAGCTATGAAAAGATACATAATGGATATGTGTCTTTGATTATATTAGGAATATGACTAGAATCGTGAGATAAAAATACTGATCCTCCAAATTTCCCAATGTCATATGGGTGAGGGGTACTATATTGTGAAATTCAAGAAACAACATAATTAGAATATGCTACTAAGGCCCAGGGTAATATAAAGTCCCTATATCTTGCTCCAAGAGAAAATAAGTCAAAGTCTATGGGAATATATCCATTAAGAGGAATCCATCAAGGAACCCCCAATCATCCAAAACGAGTGGACACAAGGAGAATGATTTGAAGGTATCATATGAAAACTAGAATAACACACCACCAAGTACGTTTCTCACATGCACCAGATGGAACAACACACAAAATAAACCCTCTAAGAAACAACTAATAATGAAAGTCCTTGACAGAGGTGAGGATTTCCACCAATGATGAAAATGAAGAAAAGGTATAGTGTGAATAGATATCTTTACATTGAAAACATGGGAAACCACTCAAACAACAAGCAATGATGAAATGTCACCCATTGAGCACAAGATAACTTGCCAATGATGAAAATAGGCTTGGGGTGTTATCGACTCTAGGTAAAGGAAAAATATATTGATGGTACTAAGAACAAAATGACAATTGGGAAGGTCGACATGGATGGTCAAGTAATCTAGGTAATGGTCAAAACAGGCTAAAAATTCTCTTGAACATAAGAATGATACAATGGTGACTTGGGAAACATTTGAAAAAAAGTAGAACAATGATATAATTATATGAAATAGGAGAGATAAATAGACTCTCCATAGTGACTGGAAGAGTAAATAGTAGGAGGAGCAATGAACTCAAAAATCAAGTTTCATCTTCCTAAGGCCATAATAAAACACAAATTGATGAGTATACAAATCAATACTTGGTGTTGTGTTCAAGGGCCACATGATTCAATACAAATACTAACAAAACAAAGATCTTTATTATTTCACCATTTTCCTTTTTTTTTTTAAATCATATTTGATTTCTTTTGTTTATTTTCAATGTTACTAAATATTAGAAAAGAATAAAAGAACGCTAAAAAATAGTGGAGGAAACGAGTGTCATCTGGAAATCAAACTAATACCAAGTGCATGGAGAATAACTATGGAAAATGAAGAAATGACATGCAAAATATCAACACTCATCTGGTTGGTTTCTCCAAAGATAGGGTTCTGAGGTGTAGAGGAAACAAATGAAAATGAAAGAAACTGAAGAGAATGTATAACAAATAAGTAACAATTGGAAAACTATAGAATTCATTAGGCTCAAAATTGCAAGAAGTGGTATGCAATGCAACAATACAACTTAAAATGTAATGATGGGGTATCCAAAGGAAGTGGCCAAAAAAGAGGTTGAGAAGAAGTCATGCAACTACAACACAAATTCATGGTGGGGATAAGAGGTCTTTCGGGGCTATGAAAAGCTTCAAAATGGGTGCTAAAATGGAAATAAATACTCTAACTAGGCCACTCATGATCGATAGGCTCTACCACATAAATTACAACATGTTTTGAATGGTAATAAAGGCTCTATGTCATAAATCAATGGGGTTGATCCTAAGGATAAAATGGAATAGAAAAATGATAATGCACAATGCAAGGTGGGAAACCTAAATTGTCTGTTAGTATCGAGGCCATTACCTATCATACTGAATTATTATGGACCAATTTTGTGAAAAACACCATTTAAGTGACCTTAGAACCTTTCCATATTTGAAAATGCAAGTACAATCGAAACAATAATGTTAGGTATCAAATCTGACAAAATAGCTCTTAAGAATGATTAATAATCATTTTGAACTATATAAGAGAGGGTAAAACATTGATACATAGTTGAAAAATGAGTTTTTACCAAGTCATTTTGACATTTTAGACAAATGATTGATTGTAGCTCAAACAAATCATGAAATCTAGGTGTATATTACAAGTGTTTCCAATGATGGAATTTGATTTTGTTAGATCCAGATAAATCATCATCCCTCCCTCTTTCATTTCATCCATTTTTTTAAATATTTCTTAATTTTTTATTAATGGTGTAACACACCTCCCCAACCACCAATAGGCTAGGGAACGTCACTACTTAGACACTTAACTTAGTTATGACAACATAAGGTAACAACCCAATATCCAACTGAGGTATGTCACATAATTTTTCTTTTTAAATATGTATATACACACACATGCATGCATACATACTAAACTACATGAAATTAAACATATACATAAAACAATCTAGCGGAAGCTTCACATATAAAACATAAACAAACGACGACATTATGTGAATATACGATTTTCAGGTTGTATTAATAGTAAAAATAGACATACAACGTACACACGGGTATACCTTTAAACATACAGACATATATGCTCACACATGCAATAAAACCCATAAATTAACACATAAATAACAATGCAACATGTATATTCATCACAGAACCGATACTTATCTTGGTAAGAATGTCACCAACTACATGCAGACCATCCATGAACCTCCCAACCTTAGACTGCACTGTTTCTCACTCTCAACAGTGAGTCACCCTCGAACTGGGACTAGACTCCACCCGGGTAAGGGATTCCTAACCAGGCTAAAGGGTCACGGACAACAGGAAAGACTCCATCTCATGTTCTCACTCAACCGGCAGCCTACAACCTCTCATTCCCCACATGACTGTCCCACCCAAGGAAGTGTGCCCCTTCTCTGTGCAACAATCCTTCAGCTGCCCCACTTCCCTTCCAAGGCTTCAGCAACAGGCTAGACCGAAAGTCTCGTAGCATTGTAGCTGTAGTTTAGCACCTTTAAGAAATTGATCCCCAACAATTCTCTCACTCAGAGAATTGCTCATGGGCCTGAAAACCAACCACTTCAATCTCGTTCCCAAGATGACAGGTATAACAACATGAAAATGGCTATGCAAATAGGTTCATGTACAAATATAGGAAAGTACAAGGATAGCTCGATGATTGTGAAAAGAAATGGTCATGGATTCCTGGTATAGATGATGATTCCCCCCCCCATAATGGTTCTCTGGTTGGAGAAAAAATGGTAGGAACCCCCCCAAAGGTACTAAGTCTTAGAAATACGTATGCATGTTTCCAACTTGATGCTTGTCATGTTGGAATATGCTCTGCTACACTTGTCCCCTTCTTTAAGACTTAGGATAAAATGATTATCGATACTTTATGTTCAAAAAAATATCAATTTAATATTCCTTTTTGGCTTAACCTCTCTCACTTAGCCCTTTTCTTAGATTTTGGCCCTCCCTTTCCCTAACTAGTGGAATCTAGTCCCCCTTCTCTTTTATTGTGTTTGGTATGCATGGAGAAATGTATTTTATATTTATCATGAGACATATACAAAATAGGTGAACTGGCCTTTAACATCTAGGCGCTCTAGTGTAATTCTAAAACATAAGCATTCTGGCTTATAATACTGGCTCACCATCCTATAGTACATATCTTATACATAAAGGTTCGTTGACCTTAATATTGTATGCACTTTAGTTATTGTGTGTTGTATTCGTTGTCCTCAAGGTTGCATGCACTTTAGTTACTGCGCGCGGTATCCAGAAATGTGCACACTACATCACTTTACTGCGCAGTATATGCGCGCACCATGCCATGAAAGGTGTATTACAAAGATGATGTCTAAATAGCTCACTAGCTTAAATATACTTGGATTACACTTTCATTTGGGTTCGGCTGAGGGATATTACAATCCCCTCCCCTTATTTATGTACTGTCCTCAGTGCATCATGTACCCATATACAACAAAATTTTCAAAATTTTTCAAAAAGATGTAGCTATTCTACCCACATTGCATCCTCATGCTCCCAAGTAGCGTCTTCAGGTCCATACCATGTCCATTGAACCTTTACAAGCCTTATGGCTTGATTCTGGAGTTGTTTGATTTTTCGATCCAATATGTGCACCAGATGCACTTGGAAAGCCCCTTCTTTCTCCAGTTGAATAACATTCCAATCAACAACATGATTAGCATCAAGTATGTATTTCTTTAGAAATGATACATGGAATACATTATTAACAGACATAGATGCATGCAATGAAATCATATAAGCAACTGGACGAATCCTCTCTAGGATTTCAAATGGTCCATAAAATCTGGCTACCAACTTGGCATAGCTTCCTAGCTTCAGAGAACTCCTGTTATCTTTCACCTTCAGGAAAACATGATCACCCACTTTGAATTCTCTATGGATTCTGTTTTTATTACCATAACATTTTTGTCTATCTTGGGTAGCTTTCAAATTCTACTTAATTTTTAACATTTGGTCCTCCATCTCCTTGAGCAACTCTAGCTCGACTATTGTTCTATCAACTGGGTTATCCCATATCACTGGAGTATTGTACCTTCTACCGTAAAGTGCTTCAAATGTGCTCATCTTCAATGATGCCTGATACCCATTGTTGTAAGCAAATTCTACTAAATGTAGGTAGTATTATCATTTTGATGGTTTATCCATCACATACATTCTCAACATATCTTCTATCACTCTATTCACCCTCTCTGTCTGTCCATCAGACTTAGGATGGTAAGCTGTACTAAAGTTTAGATTCGTCCCAAACCCTTTGAACAATCCTTTCCAAAAATTTGAGGTGAATTTCAGGTCTCTGTCAGACACAATCCTTTTAGGAATTCTGTGCAATCATACCACTTCCTTCATGAAAATATTAGCGACATCTAATGCCTTGTGAGTAGTTTTTAGTGGAGTAAAATGGGCATCGTTGTAATCTTGTCCACCACCACCATAATCAAATCATGTAGCTTGCTTGTTCTGGGCAATCCCGTAATAAAATTCATTGTCACCACTTCCCACTTCCATTTAGGAATGGGCAAAGGTTGCAACAATCATGTTGGGTGCCTATGTTCTCCTTTAACTTTATGGAATTCCATACGTATTGCGATGTATTTTTATATCTCTCTCTTCATACCTGGCCAAAAGTATTGTCTCTTGACCACTGCTATGGTTTTCGAATATCCAGGGTGCCCTGCATAAGGAACATTATGCATCTCATGCAAAATTATACATTTCAAGTCCTGGACAATTGGTACAAAAATTATGTTCTTGTGCAACAGTATTCCATCTACTCCCAACTTATAAATATCCATATTTTGTGGTATCTTACCTTGTTGTAATTTTGCTATCAATTGTTTGTATTGCAGGTCTGTATTTGCAGCCTCTTAAATTTTGCTTTTAACATCAATTTGATACATGCTGATGGTTGTAGCATGTAGTTCATGCACCCTCCTGCTAAGTGCATTAGCCACTTTATTTTCTTTCCCCTTGATATGCTTTATATCAAAGTCATATTCGCTTAGAAATTATAACCATATGTTTTTCCTATCATTTATATTTGGTTGATCAAATAAATATTTTAAACCATTGTGGTCTGTTCTTAGCTCAAACCTTTTTCCCATGACGTAGTGTCTCCATTTCCTCAGGGCATGTACTATGGCTGCCAACTCCAAATCATGAGTGGCATAGTTTCTTTCATGCTCTTTCAACTTCCTTGATTCATAAGATATCACAAATCCATTTTCGTTGAGGGATCCACCAAGTCCTTCATTACATGCATCTATGCATACAATGAAATTTTCATTTGTGTATGCAATCCTTAGTATTGGAGAACTTGTCAATAATTGTTTCAATTGTTAGAAATTCCTTTCACGGTCTGACATCCACTAAAACTTCATACCCTTTCTTTGCAAGGAAGTGATTGGGTGTGCTATCTTTGAGAATCCTCCAATGAATCTCCTGTAGCATCCTGCAAGGCCCATGGATGATCTGACCTCTATCAAATTCTTTGGTGGTGACCATTCTCTAATGGATTTTATCTTCTTAGGGTCCACTACTATCCCATCTTTTGAGATCATATTCCCCAAATAATGAATTTGTTTCTGATAAAATGAGCACTTGCTCGATTTGGCATACAACTGATGCTCCCTTAATACTTGCAACACCATCTTCAAATGATGTTCATGCTCTTACACTAACTTAGAGTATATAAGAATTTCATCTAGAAAGAAAATGACAAACTTGTCTAAATATTCTCAGAAAACACCATTCATTTAGCACATGAAAACATTCGGTGCATTTGACAACCCAAATGGCACCATTGTGAACTCATAATGACCATACCTTGTCCTAAAGGTGGTCTTGTTGATTTCTTCTTCTTTAATTGTTACCTGATGGTATCTCAATATGAGATTTATCTTTGAAAAGATATTTTCATCCTTCAATTGATCAAAAATATCATCAATCCTTGGCAGAGGATACTTGTTCTTGACAGTCACTTTAATCAACTGTCTGAAATCAATGAACAATATTAACGTTCCATATTTCTTTTACACAAATAGGAATGGGGGACCCCAAGGTGACACACTTGGGCATATATACCCCTTCTTCAGAAGTTCTTCAAGCTACATTTGCAACTCCTTCAATTCTGGCGTAATCATTCTGTAAGGAGTCTTTGACACGGGAGCTACTCTTGGTGTCAAATTTATAGAAAAATCAATGTCTCTCTTTGGGGGTAGTCCTGGTACCTCCTTGAATACATCTTCAAAATATTTTAGGACTACATAATCCTCCAAATTTGGAACCTTGTATTTAGGTTTCTCCTCCATATGAACTGCAAATATTTGACATCCTCTTCTATAACATTTCTTCAGCTACATTGTTGAAATTTGTCTAACGGTTATTGCCCTGGGAATTCTCTACACTTTCCTTTGGTTCCCTTTTTCATCCAAGTAATTGAATTATTTGTTATGACAATCCAATAGAGCATGATGCGGGTCCAACCAATCCATCCCAATTAGACACTTGTAGGAACCTAAAGGTAAGATGTCCAAATCTGCTTTGGTGCTCAGTCCGTTCATGTCCATAACACATGACTTAACCATCTCATTAACATTTATTTTGGCTCCTGTAGCCAACTGTACCAACCAAGATTTTACATGCTTGCTTCTTGGCAATTGCAAACTTTCTACCATCTTAGGATCTATATAACTATGACTAGATCTTGAATAAATTAAAATAGCAATGGTTTGGTTGTTAATCATACCTTCCACTTCAATCATGTGTGATTTGTATTTTGCTTGCTTGTTATTTAGGGCTGCATATATCCTTGGCACATTTCTGCCCATGCCCTCCGCTATTTCATTTTGTTGTACATTATAAACAATCCTTCCTTTATCACCTCTATGAGGACTATCTCCGAATCTATGATCTCCTTTACAACCCCAATATTGAATAGGTGGTTGCCTTGGCCTTTGGCCTTCTACCTCTATCGTTTTGGGCTCTTTGGGAGTTTGTGTTGCATGTGGACTATTTCTGAAGAATGTTGGTTTAAGTCCTTTCTTCCTCTAATCCACCTTGAACTTCTTTTTTTCTTTCAAATCTTTTTGGAAAGTTGTCCTTGCCTTTTTCTGATCATATAGACATTTTTCTCGCCTTATGGTCTCTTCCAATGTCTTGGGATCATCATATTGTATTTTGTCACTGATGAACATTGGCAATCCACTCAAATACCTTTGAATTTTAACTGTCTCATCCTTGATGAAGGAGACGTACTTCAATAGTTCTAGGAATATTCTTTTATATTCATCTATGGTCATGCTTCAGAGCTTGATTTCAAAGAAATCTTTCATTTTCTTGTCATAATATCTCTTATTCAAGTATTTCTTCTCAAAATACCTCTTAAATTCCCTCCACGTAACGCTCTTCTCTTTGATGTGTTGTACTTTCACAATTTTATCCCACCACATGGATTCCTTTCCTTTGAGTTGATAGAAGACAATTCTACCCTCTACATAAGAATAATAATTGTTTAATTGAAAATACTTTCTCATGCCCAACAAACATGTTTCTGCATCTTCATCTTTCTTGTGCTCACCATCAAATGTAGGAGGTTTTATTTTGTTCATTTCTCCTCGTAGTTAATCCACCCTAGAACTCTTATACTATTTGAAAGGTGATGGACTTGTGCTTCTACCTACTCTTTTATTGGAATGCGTCAGAGAGTGATGGTGGTGTCTGCCAACATTTCCTGATATCTTTTTCTCATCCGAAGGTTTGTGACTTCCATATTTTCTTGAGTCACTTTCTTTTTCCAATTTCTTTTATATCTTGTTTAGACTTTGAAATAACTTCATGTTGAAGTAATCCTGCTGCTCTTTGGCTCTCATAAGCCTTTCATTATCAACTTTATGGCTTTGGACATCCTTTTGCAAATTTTTAATGGTCTCTACAATATTTAGGTTTTCATCCCTTTCCTCTCCATGTCCATTGGAGTTTGTTCCTTCGATGTCCAAATGGACATTCATCCCTCTTCTCTCATCTTGTTGACTATAATTTCTCTGTGTCTCTTCGATTCATATGGATTCGGTACTAATCTAATTTGATCTAGTAGTTGTTAATTCTGCAAAATGTGCAGCCATTAAAACTTATTAGGTTAACTAAATCAACAATCCATGAGAAATATGAACTATTTCGGCTCAATAAATATATCATAGTTATATTCTCTGATTTCTTAGTGTTTCCACCATGACGATTCTTAGACAAGACCCAAGTTTTCATAACTTAGCAAGAACTACGTCATCACACAAAGATACATCGGGAAAGAGGTGGTTTGTTGAAACCACTTTTGCATAAGTTTTGATGTCACATGCTTCAATGTGTCAAATACACCATTCGTGGGATAGGTGATGGCTAATCAGATCACTCCATCTCATTCACTCGGTACATCATAGCCATTTGAATTTAGGTGAGCCCTTCCATGTAACGAAATCAAAACGTTTAATCATTTGAAATGGATTATTCGAGCATGGAAACCCATCATACTTGTGTGCAAGTATGCCAATGATTCATGATTGAGGCTTTATAATAACCAACTCTCGAGTATGGAAGCATCATCTTATCCATCAGCGAGAAGTCACCAAACTGGTTCGATCTTCTCATCTCTTCAAAAGTATTTCGGTGCCCACACAACTCAGGTATATGGACCCAGTTAAATCCAATGAGACTTGTTATTCGGGAAACATGCTAAATTTTCCTGTGAGTACAAAGGAAAAGGTAGTTGCACAAATACTGGCGACTAAATTTCACACAGTACCTATTACTGATTCTAGATTGGAAATTAGGCTAAATCCATTCATGAGAGATCTAGTTATCAATAGACCAACTGCTAAGAAGAAATGAAGCAAGTGACAGAAGAAAGAACCCATCGCTGAAGCGACTGAAATTGTTGGAGAGAATTGACCAGTCTGGTTAGATTCTTTTAAGGAGGAGCTAGCTAAGCTGAAATGAGACCTCAAATACAATTGAGTATATTTCAGTGATTTTTGGACAGATGGTAGCAGAGGTAAGGAATCTTCGAAGATGATAGAACTGTTCTTGCTCGGTCTCTTCAAATAAGACAACTTCTATTTTGAATCATCCCATTTTGTAATTTCATATTTTAAATGAATATATAAGCGCAGTAGCAGATTTTGTACTTCTTAGGACAAGATTCCAACTAATGGTGATATGAATCTTGTTTCCTTTAATATTATGTGTCTTCTTGCAACTTATATTTCACTTTCAACTGTCTGAATAAAACTCAAAATTCATATCACTTGCTTGACTCATTTTAAATAATGCTTCAATGCAGTTGTGTATTCCTATTTCTTTGAATACTATGTAACACACCTCCTCGTCCACCAACAGTTGGGGGAACGTCACTACTCAGAAACTCAACTTAGTTCTGACAACATAAGGTAACAACCCAGTATCCAACTGAGGTATGTCACATAATTTTTCTTTTTAAATACATATATACACTGTAACGACCCCTTCGTTACGTCTCTAAACAGCGAGGTACAATAGGATTTTTTTTTTTTTTTTTGGTTCCATGAAGAAATAAGGGATTAACCACGTCACATAATTCATATCAATGCAAAAACACATGACATCATAACTTAAGGTGACGCATGATCAAAATATAAACAAACTCTAAAATATCATTGCTGAACGAAATTGCAATATATAATGCCTAACAATCTCATCATATTCTCACCAATAACAATAATTTGCCGAATATAAAACGCTTTCTACTTTACCAATTAAAATCGTACCTTAGCCACACGCCCGCTTTGGAGACGTCCCTCGTGCTGTGCCGCTTCCCTCGCTCCGTGCTGCTTCTACTTGCCGACCAAAGAAAACTCACCGGTACCTCCCAGCCAAACGCTAGGGGTACTCTTCTTCCCCCTTAGCCCACCGAGCCGCAAAGGGGCCACACAAGAACCAGAAATCGAATAGCGTCTCAGCAAGCCTCAACGACTGAGCTACCACTCCAAAACAGCTGAGATATGCCCAACTCCACACAAGCAATCCACCAAGCCATGGTCCGACAGCGTATCATTACGCTCCCCGTTCTTCCTCCTTCTTCCTTCCTTTCCCTTTCTTTTATAGCAATTTTTGAGACTCAACCAAAACCCTAAATCATTAATTTATTAATTTTTAATGTCAACATTCT
>JZKD02S1658099.1:38842-60094 GCA_000966675.3 Picea glauca
ATGCATCATCATCAAGGTTAAGTGGTTCATCATCATAAAAATCCAGTTCACTTGCGAGCAAGTGTCCTCAAAGAATAAGTTTTGTCAGTGCGCCAGAGCGGGATGTTACATACACACATAGGCATACATACATACTGAACTACATGCAATTAAACATATATATAAAATTCTCTAGCGGAAGCTTCACATATAAAACATAAACAAACTAATGCATTCTATGAATATATGATTTTCAGGCTGTATTAACAACAAACACAGACATGCAGCGTACACATGGGTATACCCTTAAACATACAGACATATATGCTCACACATGCAATAAAACCCAAAAATTAACACATAAATAACAATGCAGCATGTATATTCATCACGGAACCGATACATATCTTGGTAAGAATGTCACCAACTACATCCAGACCATCCACAAACCTCCTAGCCTTAGACTACACTGTTCATCACTCTCAACAGTGAGTCACCCCCGAGTTGGGACTAGACTCCACCTGAGTAAGGGATTCCTAACCAGGCTAAAGGTTCACGGTCAACAGGAAAGACTCCATGTCAAGTGCTCACTCAATCGACAACCTACAACCTCTCATTCCCCACATGCCTATCCCATCAAAGGAATTGTGCCCCTTCTCTACTCAATAGTCCTTTGGCTACCTCACTTCCCTTCCAGGGCTTCAGCAACAGGTGGGACCAGAAGTCTCAGAGCACTGTAGCTGTAATTTAGCACCTTTGGGAAATCGATCCCCAACAATTCTCTCACTCAGAGAATTGCTCATGGGCCTAACAACCTACCTCTTCAGTCTTTCTCCCAAGATGGCAAGTACACCAATAGGAAAATGGTTATGGAAACAGGTTCATGTACAGTGATAGGAAAGTACGAGGATATCTCAATGACTATTCAAATAAATTGTCATGAATTCATGGTAGATTTGATGATTCCCCCCCCCATAATGGTTCTCTGGTTGAAGAAAAAATGGTAAGATCCCCCCCAAAGGTACTAATTCTTGACAATAAGTATGCATGTCTCCAACTTGACACTTGTCATGTTGGAAGCTACTCTGATACACTTGTCCCCTTATTTAGGACTTAGGATAAAATAATTATCCATACATTATGTTCAAAGAAATATTAATTTAATATTCTTTTTTGGCTTAAGCTCTCTCTCTTATCCCTTTCCTTAGATTTTGGCCCTCCCTTTCCCTAACTGGTGGAATCTAGTCCCCCTTCTCTTTTATCGTGTTCGGTCTGTGCATAACGATGTCTTTTATATTAATCATGAGACATATAAAAAATAGGTGCACTGGCCTTTAACATCTAGGTGCTCTTGCCTAATTCTAAAACATAAGCATTCTGGCTTATAATACTGGCTCACTAGCCTATAATGCATATCATATACATAAAGGTTTGCTGACCTTAATATTGCATGCACTTTAGTTACTGCATGTTGTATTCGTTGTCCTCAAGGTTGCATGCACTTTAGTTACTACGTGCAGTATCCAAAAATGTGCACACTACATCACTTTACTGCATAGTATATGCATGCACCATACCATAGAAGTGTATTACAAAAATGATGTCTAAACAATTCACTAGCTTAAATATACTTGGATTACACTTGCATTTGGGTTCGACCGAGGGATATTACAAATGGGGACCCCTTTTCTTTAAGGTGATATTCAATCACACCTTTCCTTCATGTGATATGAAAGTATATATCCTTAATCACACTCTTCTTGAGTGGAATGAACAAATAATTGCACCTCTTCTCACAAAATAAAGAAAGCATCCCTAAACATTTCCCAAAAAATTCTTCCAAAATTTATGTTGAAAATTTTAAATGGCTATAATATAATGAGAAAGAGAGAATGAAGACATTTATAACCATGTCATGGAATATATATAGGTCATGAATGACCTCCATGATTGCAGGTTTCTAAATTTGTTTACCATTCTCAATATACAAGCACAAAACAATTGCTACAAATGTTGATAGAATACTAGGAACCAGAGTGAGAATCATTCATCATATATGATGAACTTCTCAATATTTAGGTGGAAGACATATATTTCATTACAGGATTATCTGATACATGTAACTAGTAAAATTAAATATAGGTGGATGTGGCATTAGTGCGTTGAAAATCAAAGAATGTATCAACAGATAATACTCTACGGGAACTCAGAAAGTGAGCTCTCAAGTTTCAATAAACAACATTGAATTCCTAAGCCTAAGTATACTATTCCTGATGATAGATAGAGTGTCTGGTTCAATAGCACCTCACCTAATCCTCACACACACATATGTACTATGGGGTGGAGTTCATGTGCTCTACTATAATTGACCGGTGCACAAGGCTCTAAAATAATATGAAGGCCCATTCATAAGACTATAAAATAACTTCAACTATGGAAGAATATTATACACCCTTTTCTTTGAGTGAGTTCCATAAATGCTTCCACACATTGTAATAGTTTCACCTAGTATGCATGAGCCCAAGATGATTCAATGGGAAGATTTTATGCACATAATTAGAGGTGAATGTGTGAAAAATGCATTCGATGATGAGTTATTTGAATGGTGGTCCCACCAAATAATAGCCATTGATGACTAGCCATATTTCAACTTATATTTCTAGAGATATCATGAGCTATAAGTGCCTCTAGATGCCACTTGAGGTGACATTGGTGTTACACACCAAAATTTCACACTTGAGTTTCACACCTTAAGTGTCGCAAGTGTCGCAAAGTGATGTATGCACCTTGTTAAGTGTCACATGAACTGTCACAAGTTTCATATGCACCTTATAATGTGTTTCATTCACCTTGATAAGTGTTGCAACCCCTTGATTCCATGAAATACATTTTCCACAATCCCTAAGTCATGTTGGAAGAAGAATCCATGTCATCTGACAATCAAAACACACCTTTTTCTTGGAAATTTCGATCATTTTTTAGCATTTTAGAAGGTTAGCACTGCCCTACCCATGCTTAGGGGGTTCCAACTCTACCCTAAGCCAACTAGGGGGCACCAATGGTGTTTTTTCTCTCACTAAGGGGGAGCACCCATCTTCTTAGAGGAGAATATGGGAGATCCCACCTTTTTCTAAGGGCCAACTCCAACTTGGATGAGGTTGTTGTGGTTGAATCCTATACTATGGATTCATATTAGGATCAAATACCAATCTTAAGGATCCATATCCTCAACCATATCCCTCATTAGCTCATGGTGGTTTTTATTGTCTAGCCTATATATTGAAGGTATTTCTAAGGTGAAGGGGGGGAAAATCCAAATATCAAACCTTTGATCTTGGGAGAAGCATCAACATTTTGATTTCAAGGTTTTCATGCAAGGGATAGATGAGGAAAGCTTGGAGAAGTTACTTCACTATCAAGCATGCCTTGTAAGTGCCTCTTTTTGGATTTCTAATTCATATCAACTTGGCCTATTTCCTTTTTTTTTTTTTTTTTTTAAATAAAAAAGGGAGGAGCCTGCTATCATATATTATCAAAAAACTGTATCAAAGTGTACATAGTCCAGAGTCTTAGCAAATCAAAATGCTGCCGGAAACTGGAAACTAGCATAGGCATATAGTTAGAACAACTGTAAACTAATGGCACCTGTCCTGCCCATAGGAAACCAGACCAGGTGCCTTAAGTCTAAATTAACATAAAAAATAAGCATAAAACCAAAAAACCGTAGCATCATGAAAAACCTAGGGGATTGGTGACCTGTCACCTGCCTTGGTCTTCCACGTGGAGCTTGCCGTGAAGGCGAAAGACTGTCGTGCTGGAGAGAAAGGGAAGACATCCAGAAACGCGTCCAGCCACTGGCCCATGATGTGGGCACGATACTCTAGGTCAGCCATGTGGCCTCGAAGCTCAAACACCAAGGCCAGGTGCTCCTCACGGAGAGAGCCACGCAGGTCATCACCTTCATCTTCGGGCGTTCTACTGTTCACGTCGTCCTGCCACCCTTCCTTTCCCGTCGCACATCCAGCATCAACCTCAGCTTTCAGGTCCAGCCAAGGAACTTCTTCTACAATGCAACCAGGAGGATCATCGTCCAAGCCCAAATTGAGAATGCCTTCTCCCCTGCCAGATCGCCCTATATCGCAAGGCGCCTCCAAGGTCGGCAAATCCGCCAGAGTCGGGTCCTCCTCAATAATGCAATCCGGGTACAGTTGCTCGTTGCTGCCCTCCAACATGACAGTATCCATGGTTCAACGATCGATTTCCTTTTCGGCAATGTCTGAGAGCCGAACCTTCTCCTCTTCGCAAGTCTTCTTTCTCAACAGGGAGGAAGCTATGACCAGAGCCCGTTCAAGATTTTCCCTGCACTGTCGCTGTTCCTTACGAGCATACCAAGCAGAACCACGTCGAGGCGTTCTGCGCTTCCTAGTCATGTTGCAGAGCGCTCTCCGAGGAAAACACACAGGCGGAGACGAGGGCGAAAGCCAATTGAGAGCACAGGCAGAGGGACTTGCCTCAAATTTCCATGGAAGGATGGTGTACCAGGGCGCCAGGAGCACGAAGCTACACCAGTACCTCCAGACATAGATCAGAGCTGAGACCGGAGCAAGGAAAAAAAAATAATCAAATTGCAAATTCCCATGACTGCCCTTAACTTTACACTCGCCAAGATCGTAAATACTCGCTCGCGTGAGCAGTCCATCCATCGCAGAGCTGTAATGGCTGACCAGCATCCGTAATGGGTTTTTATGGAGGACTTCCTCCAGCATTTAATTTCCGGCCTAGTGCGAGGCCAGTTGGCGCGCCTTCGCCACCTGTCACCCCATACGGGGGGCCTATTTCCTTCAAGTTCATGTGTTCTACATTTTCTTTTCTAATGTTGTTTCAGTATTCATAGATTGATATTATTTGTATAATCATCTAGAGTATAAGGAAGAGTTCCTTTTCTAGTCTTTGCAGGACTTCAGTTTCGTTGAGGAGCTTGGAGATCAAGCCCAAGGATTGGAGTAGCGAGGATGAACATCACATTAACGTATGCCACATTCTTCTTCTCTCTTGCTGGATTGATTGAATTAGATCTATAGGGAAAGTAGTAACCAATTGTTCACTTCTATCTTTGGAAAAAATATCTAGGGGTCTTGGTCCAAAGGGGAGATTATCCTATCCACAGGGTAAGATTGATCATAAAAATTGGTAAGTGAAACCTTTTTAATTTTCAAGTTATTTATTTTTTTATAAATTTTAAATGATATAAAAAATGCAATAGGTAAATATATTTGTTTTCTATGAAGTATGACTAAAAAAATACTTTGTTGACAAAGATATTGGACCAATGTGACTAGAGGGTTATTGATGCATTGGTGTAATGGTTGAGGTGAGGACCAGCCTAAGAGACAAACCAGAAGGGTATTCCATATAGTGGAGAAGAACTTAGAGGGGATGACCCAATGGGCTCCAATGGAATACATAGAGGACCTTCCTAAGAGTGTCAAACGTGAAGTGTTTGGAGTACCATGAGCTTGGGTGTGAATGTTTTGATGGGTGAAAAACACCATTGTTTTCTACTATGAGATCCATGTTGACCTGAGGCCTAGATTTGTTTGATATATTTTGTACTATCATTTGTATATGTATTTGTATTTTGTGACACATCTTGCTCCTATTTTCTTCATCGACAATTGATAATTTTCCTTAGGAAACCCAAACTCCTCGTCGAATTGGCTAACCTGATCATTTTTTATTAGGGATCATCAATTTCTCTTGCTGAGAAAATACCTTGCTAAAATGGTCGACCTAACCATCGACTGTCAGTTATTTCTCTTTCTAAATCAACCACTTCATCCATTCGAACGATATGATCATCGACCATTGGCCCTCAGAGTTATCTTTGGGTGATTTAACTTATTCACAATTTTTTTCCGACACTCAATACTTAGTAAATTTTTAACAAAAAAAAATGAATCTAGGCCATTGATCTCCAAGACAAGGTGTTATTGACCATTGATCAGCTCTCTTTTTCCAACCCCTGAAAACTAATCCAGACCGTCGATATGATCCACTTAAGAAACCTTCTAAAATGAATCCTGGTTGTCAATCTACTCGACCTTACCAAACTTGGAAAAACCTTATAAGTTTTTAAATATATTCACTATGGATATGGATTGTTGATCTCAAAATTGAACGTGATATCGACCATTGATTCATAAAACTTCGCCCAACTCTATAACAACGATCAAAACATGAAATTCGACCTTCCAAGTCAAATTTTAACTCTACAACTCTACAAACTGATGCCATTTATCACTACTGAGAGGATTTCATGGCAATTTCAAACTAAATGGTTTACAAATTTGGCTATTTCACTCTGAAATTCATCCTTTTCCCCAAATATCTCACAAAACAAGCCCATAACAATGTTTTTTTTAACCAAATTCATGTTGGTTGTTGGACCATATGGGTCCAATGTTCAACCAGAAGATCTAATACCATAATGTAATGACCCCCAACCCAAATGTAATTTTTTGCAAACTAAATTCTTATAGCCAGGACTATGAACTACAAAAAAAACTAAACATTATCTGATACCATTAATCAATTCATCTATGACATGCTAAAAATGACATGAATGATGTTTAATAACTAAAAAAATAATATGTAAATCCTCTTTAAACATAGAGTGCATGCAAAATAATTTAACTCATAAATATAACACATAAAATAAATAAAATATTTATCCTTTAGAGCAGTTTTGCAACCAACTATTTGGGATGGTTTTTCCACCCAACCTTAGACTTTTTGTTCCAAATATCAATAGAAGGTCACCTCCAATCCCAGGATAGCAATCCACAAAAGAGTATGGTCTCTCATTATCCACTCACAGCTCATAAAACTCCACAACCCAGTGTTATTCTCCTACAACTATCTCGATTTTGCACCAGTTCTCTTCCTCTCGATCTGCCCAACCCAAGGAATGTAATATTTCATTTCTCTCAATCCGTAGGGCATACCATTCATATATTAGGGTCTCTTTGTCACAAATAACCAAGAATATCACTACCAGGAAACTCAAGGGAGCTCACTACTAGGAACAATTATAGGAAATAGTAGCAATCACTTGTTGTTATAGTGAAACTCACACAAGAGTTCACTCTTTAGGCCTGACAACCTGGATCTTCAGTTTTCTTCTCAAATATGCTCCAGAAATGCTAGAGAATGCTCTAGAATTCACCATCCATGGTTGCTCTAGCTTCAAATACCTTCTTCCTCTTCTTTGCTTCTTGTTCATGCCAAAACATGGCTCTATCAAACTATTTTAATTTCCCATCTGGATTGTCTCTCTTTTTGTTCTTTATTGACTTACACACTTCCCCAAGTTTATTGTACTCAACATCTATGCTCCCAATAATTATGGGATGTGACTGTTCATACCCATCTTCTTATATGCATTCAATGATTGTCTTTGAGAACACTCAACAACAAAATAGAAGGTTCATATACCAATAGTAATTTTAGGAAGTGGGTTGAATTAATAGACATGGGTAACTCCCCCTTGAACCCCTCTTAAACATTCTCTTAGACCCTCCCTCTCTCATGAATTAATTCAACCCTCATATATGTGCATGTCCCTTTAGAAACTGACATCACTTTTTATTATTAAAGCTTATAAAGAAAATTTGCATCTACATTGCTTGGTCATAGCCACACATTATATTTACATTAATCATCAATTAAAATGATAATTATAGAAGGGATGTTACACAATAGATTCGGTGTTGGAATGTTTCGGTTGACCCTGGTTCTAATTTAGGTTTCTAACAAAACCCTACAAACCATCGGCCCTTCTTGAGACCAAAAGGAAACACTGTGCACAAAGTGCATAATGAATTTTCACACGAGATGGATTATGGGTGACCACAAGACCCAGATGTTTGCAATAGTGGAAGGGATGTTTCTCATGGGGATGATAGGCATTCTTTATACCTCATATATACCATATCTATCATTCTATAATCATATTCTTTCATTAACATTCATTCTGCAGTAAATATCAGAACTATTCTAGTGCACGCTGCATTTTACTACTAGTAGATTCATTAATTCATCATAAACCATTGCAAGACATAAAAGAAACATTCCACATTGTAACACAATGTTTTACCATGGCTCACCCCACCTAGGATACATCCAAAAATATATGGCATTCTTCACTTCTTTATTATTCTTCAACAAAATTCACAGTGTTCATGCATTACATCAGGAATGCATATGAAATACACATGTATATGTGAGGTAGACTAGTGTCACACTAATCTCAACAACTTGCAACCTGACTCTCAGTTACAATGCATCTCTCTCAAAAATTGACTCATCTCTAAAACTAGTTCTACAAATAGATAGATCAAACAATAACTCTTCTTTTCATGACATAACATGATATACTTATACCTTACAATACATATTTATACTACAAAAATGGGTTAAAACATGTTACATCAATAACCAAAACACTAACCCTAAGTGGATTATATTTATCCACATTCTAACTTCATGCGCGTGCGGTTGATCCACTTCATCCTTCCTTCCTTTGACTCTTCTTCTTCCTTGTTATTTTCCGCACTTCTTTTCCTATTCTTTGGCATGCACTCCTTCTTTGGTCCCTTTTCTAACTGTATTCAATAATTACTACGCATTTAGACAAAATGTCATGTGCCAACATCTGGGCTCTCACATCACGGATCCACTTTCACAGTTCCATCACAAAGATCCACTATAGGTTATAGAGAAAGAGGGTTTTGGTGGTTTGAATCCTTTGTAAATGAATCTACTAAGGTTTCTCAATGTGAACCTCCAAGTTGAGCCTTGTCAGTGCCAACTCTTTAGTCATGGAAATTCAAGGAAAAACAATGGTTCCCCTGAGTGAATAAACTCTTCACTCAATTCATGAGATTCTCAGAGATTTGGTCATTAAATTACATTCCATAGACCTAATCATTCAAAAGAAAAATAATCCAACATGAAAATTTACCCATCATATAGGAAATTGCATAATCATGCATTCCATTCATTTTGGTTAGGAATTTATACAAGTTCATGAATTAAAATCATGCAAATTTATTCAAACCTTTAAATATGCAGAGAACATATTTGAAACTTATATATTCATAAAACTACCAACAAATCCAACTGTTTGAGGGTGAGTTCTTTTCCACCCAATTGTAGGCTCTATTTCACTATTCTCTCTACAATATTCCATCCCCATGCTATACCACGATACCACTAGGGAAACTCAAGTTTATTTAGGAAATGTTTTGTTGGGTGTGAAGGCCACTCTCCTTCATAGGAAATCAATCACATTAATACTCGACACCTACCAATTAAGGGCCACCACAAGCTTCTAATATACCTTCCTAGATGGATTTCCTCTACCCAAGGGAATCCATTCACTAATACATAGTCTTTCAGTGCCCTCCCATTAATATTGTCCCTTTTTTTCCAACAAGCATTAGCTCACAACCCTCTATCCTTGGGTTGGGTTACTGATTCCTCTTCTTGAATTTCACAACAAGGTCTCAAACATTTCTTTACTTTGATTCCCTAGGTAGTTGAAATACTACCTATCTGATACCACTCTGTATCATTTCTTTCATAGGAAAAACAATCATCCCACCCATACACATTCCTTTGTATACATCTTCCCTCTTTTTTCTCAGTTCTCCACTTCTTTTCCTACCAATTCCCACCTTTCTTTGTAATACCTTGTCATTTTTATCTTCCTTATCCATAGGGTTCATGATTTCCCTTTTCTTATATTATAGGAGTTCGTGGTCAATCATGGAGGACAAGGAGGTACTGGTTATACCGATATCTCCATGCCTCATTCATTGTGGGTGGTTGGTTTCCCAACTACTTTTTCAATAGTTTCTCATTTAAGAGTTCAACATGTCAATTGTGGGAATCGAACTTGGGTGGGGGCGAAAACACCCCTCAACACAAACCACTTGGGCTAAACACAATTCACACACACTCACACACATATTCAAAAGGTCCCTTCTAGCCTTGTGATGGAAAAATATCCTTGCCACACTCATGGAAACATTAATTCATAATTTTAATTACAGACTAGTGAAAATGGGGTGTTACACTTCTAGTGGAGGATTTCTTAAGATATCCAATCAAATCTTACCATAATGGTTCAATTATCTGGAAATAAACAAAAATAAATTTTTAATGGAGAGGTGGCTATTATGGAAGATTGGGGATGTACATATGATATGTATTTGTGAAGATCCATGGTTTGGCTATGATAAAAAATACAAGTTAACATATAATATCATTAATACCCTTATGGAAGGGCTTATTTACTATTTCTTAGGTGGTTCATGTTGATCTCACAATTATTTGGAGATAGGAATGGAAGTCAATATCTTAGCTTGATCTTAGAGGTGAATATGTCCTATTGTGGGAGGGATATATTCGATTTCTAATATCTAGTAATGGAAGGATACAATAAAGATATGATAACTTCATTTGGTTGTGGAATCCAAGTAGGGGCTCTCAATATTCATAGCATTGTTACAACGTACTATGTGAAGATTTTGTATATGAAGAGATAATTTTGAGGTGGAAGGAAATTTGGAAGCATAAATGCCATCTTAGAGACTACACTTATATGCGGTTACATCTTAACAACAAGGTTCTTACATGGGATAACTTATAAAAAAATGAATAAGAGTGGGCCTAGTCATATCTCTTTGTGTAAGGTAAATGATGAAAGTACTCTACATCTACTTATAGGTTATTTCATGCTCATTTATGGTTTATATATAGGAGGAGATATAACATGTCCTGAGACTATCAAATGTATGGAGTGGCAATTCTATTGAAGAATGTTTTAGGAGAAGGGATGGGAATCTGGATGTGAAGATTGTAAAAACACTTCATATCATAACTTCTTAGGGGAACCAACTATTTATGATTTCCAATGTGTTTGATGAAGAGTGATCAAAATTGGATCATTTTATTATTTTTCATCTATCCCGTTCATTTCATAGTGGAAAAATTCGAGGAATAAGCTTGCAGGGCCATTTTAGTGGTAGGTCCTAGTCTGGAAAATTGGGGTTTGGAACCTTCTGGGGCCATTTGAGGCATCGAATGACATTTTGTGGGGATAAAAATTTCCCAGCATAATCCAAATCCCATGATTCTATTCGACACATAGGTGCCTTTCCAACAATGCAAAAATCACATCAACTGGAGTTCGTATGAAAACAATTTTTGTCCCACAAGTTAACTTACCTGTTACATGTAAAATTGTCACATCTAAGTGTCATACCTTGATCTCACATCCATGAAACTATGAAAAACATTTTTTCATGTTCCTTAGTAATCAAAGAGAAGAAAATCCACTTTTTGAAGGTTGAACACATATCTTTCCCCTTGTTATTTGGCTTAGATGGAGCAATGACGCCCCTGTTCTATGGATCAGGTAGTGTCATTCTTATAATGATGCCCCTTGCTAGATCATCAAGGAGTGTCATTGACACCTTCTGCCAATGTTAGTAGGCCCTCCATCTTGTTAGGGTGGTTTTAACCAATCCCACCTTATTCTATGGTTTTACTTTGAGATACTTATGGTGGTTATGATCGAGGGGTGATTCATAGGCTCAAGTGTCTCCTTTTTGGGTAATCAATCCTAAATTATGGAGTAAATTATAAGTTGGTTGAACCTCCCAAAGCCTCTATATAAACAAGGTCTCTCAAGGGTGAAAGATATTAGAAGGAATTAAGGTACGAAGCATACTAAACTTTTGTTTCATTTTTCAGGATACACTAAGAGGCTGGATAGGAGGAGCATTGGAGGAGGCTTGCAACACATCATGATTGTAAGTTCCATTGTTTCATGTATTAATTAACTTTGCCTATTTCCCTATTTTTTCTCTCTTAAATTTTATGTGTGAATGATTGTGGCCTAGTTATGATAGATTTTTTTCTAACTTGTTAAAATAAGTAGAAGAAGAGTGATGCAAATCCTCGCCTTCTCCTGGGGATCGTGTGAAATATCGGTCTCAGATTGTTATTCCAAGGAGTTGAATCAGCTCTCAGATGCCTATCAGATCCCCTCCAATTGCACACAGGCCATTGGTTTTCCTCATGCAGGTCCAACAAAATCCTACGGGAGATTTTTTTTGTCCCCTTTTACCTTCAAAATCAAATTTATAGCATTAGCCTTTTGTTTCAATGGAAAACTGCATGTGACCACAAGATGGAACTAGGGGCCTAGATGAAAGGTGTGAATTCAGTTCTTTGGAGCTTCAAGATCCAAAGGTTCTCACAATATAACACTCTAGTTCCTCTGAATGCCAAATTGGAGAATTCTTAAATAGATATGGGATCAACGATTTACAACTCGTGCTGAGATCTACAACTGACAGGAACTCTGAGGTTCCAAGATTTGGAAGTTTTCTCTTCTCCAACATGAAATACCTCTAAACTCATGAAGGTTGAATTCTCATATAGTATGGTTGACATTCCCCTCGGATTAAGGGTTCACGCTCACTCCATACTTTGTGGTTCAAGACTTATTAAACCTAAATCAACACCTCTTCCTGAATTTACAAAGGGAGGAGATAAATGACTCTTACTCCTCCTACAAACAATGGTTATGATCAAATTTGGAACTCTAGGACTCAGGGATCCTTGCTCCTTATCACCACTATTAGCACCAATTCTTGCAAGTCATGAGCGTCGAGTGAAACACATAGAAGAAGTCCATTTCAGGCCTAAAATCAAGCGAGCAGGCATTTTGTTTTCAACGACAAGGATCCACGGATGGAGTAGATCGATGCTCATTGTGTAAGTTTGAGTCATGGATTTGCACAAGGTCTAGAACATGAGCTCATCTCTTATGACCAAAATCACGAAAGGAGGATCCATTTCAACATTTCGGCTACCGGGACTTCAAAGGACACAAGGTTTCTCTCTTCCACTACATTTTGAAACCCTAAAACATGAAATGAGAAAAGCACCCAGTAGCCATTTTGACATTTCATCTATCGAGACTTCAAAGGACAAAGGGTTTCTTTTCCACTACATTTCGAAACCCTGAAGCGCGAAATGCAAAAAGCACCCAGGAGCCATTTCGACATTTCAGCTGCTGGGACTTCAAAGGAAAAAGGGGTTGCTCTTCAACTGCATTTCGAAACCCCAAAATGTGAAATGTGAAAAAGTGCCCAGGAGCCATTTCAGAATTTTGGCTACAGGGACTTCAAAGGACAAAGGGCTTCTTTTCCACTGCATTTCGAAACCCCGAAACATGAAATGCGAAAAGTGCCCAGGAGCCAATTCAACATTTTGGCTACCGGGACTTCAAAGGACAAAGGGGTTTCTCTTCAACTTCATTTCGAAACCCTGAAATGTGAAATGCGAAAAAGTGCCTAGGAACCATTTTGGCATTTTGGCTACCGGAACTTCAAAGGAAAAGGGGTTTCTCTTCCACTGCATTTCAAAACCCTGAAACGAAAAATGAAAAAAAGTGCCCAAGATCCATTTCATCATTTCATCTTTCGGGACTTCAAAGGACAAAGGGATTTCTCTTTATGTTTTCAGTCTTGGCCACCCTCCATGGAAGAAGCAGTTAATGAATATTGAGCAGGTGGTTGAAACCTCAGCTCAACTCATAAAAGGAGGGCATGGAAAAGGCCTGGATAAATCAGCCCATGGTAATCTTGTATGCAGGTCCCCCTGCAAGAGCCATGCTGAGTTAAGATGGCGTCTGAAGAAGGAGTTTCATCCATATTTGAATGAGGATCCTACACACACTAATTTGGACTTTAATGTCTCAGCTTCCTTCCTGCTGCGAAGGTGGAAAATTTCCCTGAGTATATATACTCAATTTTTGTATTTTAGTAAGGATGGATGTTAGAGCAGAGCTCCCGACTGTAATGTTTTAATGAAGCACTGGTTTTCCTGGCTATGTATCTGTATATGAAACTTCCTTGTTTAATGTAAGGAAACTCTCTTTTTCATCTGGTTTCAATCTCATACTAAAGGGTTTTATGATTGAATGATTCACATGAATCGTCGCGACTGTATTAATATAAAGGATTTATTATAATTTTGTTATGTTCTTTTAGTGTTTTCGCTTTTGAATATAAGAGGTTCTTGTGTTCAAAGTTTTCTTCTACAGGCTATTGGAAGCCTGATGCCTACAACAGCCCTTCACATATCCTCACAAAATTCTTCCTCCTACTCACCCTTATTACAACTTACTGCCTGAAATTGAACCAAGACCTCATCTTTTTGTGCATGCCTGGCCTAGTTTCTGAGTTAGAATGATATTGTTCCAAGTTTACTTCCATTGATCACCCTGTATCAACAAATCGTGACATTCAAAATGATGGGCCTCAGGTTTAGTCCTTTTTCAATCTAGGAGTGACTTCTAACGCCAACATTTTTGGCGTTGTTGCCGACGACGAAGTTGAAAATTTTCCCTGGGATTGAATGACATCGAGCCTCTGATTTTGAAGGTGCGTCAGGCATTAGAGCCCTATGAGATTGCTACTATGCACTTAGCGACTCCATTGTGGTAAACCTATTGCTTTAGTTGTGGCTTCTAGGGTAGACACACATGGTCCCATCCACAACTACCTCTAGCTACACCTGAAGCTGAGTTGGAGGTGATTATTAGAAAGGGAAAGGCCTCTGAAGGAGAAAATTCCACCGCTGAACCAGGTAATTTTCCATCTCCTTCTGTAGAAAATCCATTTTATTTTTCTCGGCTTCCTAGCAGACCTTTTTCTGAAGTTTCCCATTTCCTAAAATTTGGAAGTGTTCCTGCTGAGTTTTCCTCTCCTGGTATGGGATTGGAGGGAGAAATCCTTGTCACACCCCTCTCCCCTGAAGTTGTACCTTGGCGTAGACCTAGTACAATAGAATATTTCCCCACCCCTAGCTTTACCACCCCTCCTCTTATTATTATTGTTACTAATGCACAGAGAGAAGCATCTACTAACTGAAGCCCTTTAGCATTCTCTTTGAATCCCCCATTGTTTCCCCTTCCACTTGGAAGCTCATTTCCAGTATCCCCTATTCAGGCTCCTTCTCCACCAAGTTTTCCTCCACCTAATATTCCGATGGTAGGAGCAAATCCCCCCATCACCAGAATGGAGGCCATAAGAGCTACTAGGTATTCTCCCCTTTTGTTACCTCAGCCTCTCAATGCCCTTCCAATAGATGGCTACCTTAAGCAGCTGCCCAAGTTTACAGGCGAAAGGGACATAGCTACAAAAGAACACCTTGAATCCTTTTACAATTTTACAGATGATCATGTTATCATGCATGTAGACGTATGGATGAGAATTTTCATCCATATCCTTGAAGGCGAGGCTATAAAGTGGTTTAGGGCCCTACCTCCTGGATCTATCGATGGGATTGAGGCTTTGGATAATGCCTTTTTGAGACAGTGGGGAAACAAAAAATACTTCATGTATTACATGACAGAGTTTGGGTCTTTTAAGAGAAAGGAAGGAGAGTCTGTCTCTGACTTCTCTAAGAGATTCAATAAAATGTACAATAAGATCCCCACTGAAATAAATCCCTCAGAATCCTCTGCTAAGATCACTTATGCTAGTGCTTTTGATCCCAATTTCTGCCTTCTATTGAGGGAAAGGAGAGCCACTACTTTGGCTCACATGTAGGGTGCAACTGTGGAGCTAGAATATAACATATCGGTTGTTGACTGACTCAGGAATAAGGTTGATAGAGACATATCTAAGAAGAGACTTGAATCCTCCCCATCCAATTCCTCTCCCCTTCCCCTTCATATGGATGAGGTAACTAAAATTCTAAAATCGCTTTTGGCTAGAATGGAAAGGTGGTAGTTAGAAGGGAAGCCCATTTACAGAAATCCCCAAAATACTGATAACAGAGGCTTCAGGAGGCCTAGAAACAATGTGCGACAGGATTTGCGAAGGGAACAAATGAGAAAAGACATGGATGATCAAAGTATTCAAACCCCTCTCCAAAATAGCCTGGTTGTTGATGAGGAAGGAGAAGAGATAGATGAGCTCGACCCTGAAATTCACTGTATTGAAGACACTTCCCCTTTTCCCCATTTGACTCAATATGCATATGAAGGGTCCCTTATGAACATTCAAGTCAATGAATTGGGTAAAGGGGAAAATGCCAACAACACTCCTAACATATATCATCTTAGTTCAAAGAAGAAAGAAGGAAATTTTGATAGCCATGATCACCCCCTCATAGCAGAAATACCTGTTAAGCCTGCAACAATCACTACTAAAGAAAAGAAAACTAAGGATACTTCGCCAACAGCCAAAGAACCTGTCTCTGAGGTAAGGTAATCTCCTAAGCCTCTTTCCTCCTTTATTTTTTAGCATGAAATTCAATATATTAGAATTCCCGTACCCCTCTCGGAGCTAGTTAAAAATGAAGATTTCAAAAGGTCCCTCTCCAAGTTGCTACAATTTGAGTCCCCCCAGCTTTCTACAAACTCAGTAAATCTTCAAGATGAAAATACAGCAGTCGTCCTAGGTCCCATGGTAGAAGACAAAGATGATCCATCCCCTCCCTTCTACACATCCCTAAACATACATGATAAGGTGTTGCATAATTGCCTCATGGATTCAGGAGCTTCCCACAACCTTATGCCCAAAATAGTCATGGAAGAATTAGGATTGGAAGTGACAAAGGATTATCATGATTTGTACTCTTTTGATTCAAGGAGGGTGCAATGCCTTGGAGTCATCAAAGAATTGGTCGTGTCTTTATTTCAACTGCCAATGAAGAGTATGGTCATGGACATTATAGTAGTCGATGTCTCTCCCAAGTTCGGCATACTGTTGTCAAGATCTTGGATTAAAAAACTTGGAGGAACATTACAGATGGATCTCACATATGCCACCATTCCAGTGTTTGAAGGGGAACACAGGAGGTTGTACAGAGAAGCTTAGTTGGCCTACATCATCAGTGACAAAGAAGAAACCACTAACCATCCCATCTTTGCACTTGACACTGATTTGGGGTCTAGTTTATTGCAGATCACTAAGACTCCTGAAGCCCCTTTTAAAATAAAAAACAAACCCATATTTAATCACGAGATACCTCCTCCAACCACATATGTTTGGAAAATGTTCTTCAATGGAGCTTCTTCTAGAGAAGGAACTAGCATTGGAATGGTTTTTGTGTCCCCTTAGCAGGAAACCATATCCCTATCATACATGCTAGAATTTGAAGCTACCAATAATGTGGCAGAATATGAAGCTCTTTATTGGGTATGAGGGTTGCAAAAGAAATGGGAATTAAGAAGGTAGCATTGTTCGAAGATGTTGAGTTGATAATCCAAAAAGTCTGAAATGCTTATCGGGCTAAGCATCCTCGACTCAGGAGTTACAAAAATGAAGTGTGAGACCTGATTGATAATTTCTTCTCAGCTTTCAACATTTATTTTATTCCAAGAGAGGAAAATACTTTGGTTGATTCCTTAGCTGTCTCATCTAGTCTGTTCAAGATCCCTTTGCCACTTAAGATCAAATATGAGGTCGAGATAAGATATAGGCCATATGTTTTGGACAATATCAATCATTGGAAGGTATTCAAAGATGATCTTGAAATCAATTTTTTTTTTCAGTCTATCAATGAATTTTATTCATCGCACATTGATCAGGATCATGATCTCAAAAGTCACCCTCACCCTGAGGTATTTTTAAATCAAATCGCTAATCACCATATTAGTCATCTTCCTAGCAATCACATTCCGAATGGACTGGTCCCTTTAGAAAGACTGTTCGATGGAAATGATGTGGCAGTAAATGGTAGGGCTTCAAATGGAGATGTTGATACAGTGGAGTGCAATATTGGCACACAAGAGGAGCCTAAGTTTGTCAAGTTGTCAAGCAGTTTGACCAAAGAGCAGAGGGCCGAATATACTGATTTATTAAAATAATTTTCTGATGTGTTTGCATGGACCTATGAATACCTCAAGACATATGGCACATTTGTCATTGAACACAAGATCCCACTGAAGGGAGAGGCTAAGCCATTTAGGAAGAAGCTAAGACAGATAAATCCCATCTTGTTGCTTGTCATGGAGAGAGAAGTGAAGAAGTTTTTATATGCCCAAATCATTGTCCCCTTGAGATATTCTGAGTGGGTAGCTAATTTGGTCCCAGTGAGGAAGAAAAGTGGAGAAATCAGGCTCTGTGTTGATTTCAGGAACCTGAATAGGAGCTCAAAGAAAGACAACTTTCCCTTGCCCAACATGGAACACATATTTCAGAGGGTAACTGGTGCATCTAGGTTATCCATGATTGATGATTTTCCTGGCTATAATAAGATATCAGTCATGCTTGAGGACAGAGAAAAAACAACCTTCACCACTCCTTGGGGCACATTCATGTATGCCAAAATGCCTTTTGGATTAATGAATGTGGGAGAAACATTTCAGCGAGCCATGGAAATAGCCTTCATTGGGGAGAAATATTAGTTTGTGGTGATCTATCTGGATGGCATCATAGTCTTCTCTAGGTCTGATAAAGAGCACCATTGTCACTTGATCCGGATTATTTTCGGCATGAAATGAGAGTGGAGATATAATAAAGAAATTCACAGAGATATTGCAGATATTCAATAATATAATAGAAATGTATTATATATGTAGTCATAAACACAAAGATATAGTAATACACAATTTCTATTAATGAAATAAATGTACATATACTGTAAAAATACAGAGTGAAAGACTCGCTAGAATGGTGGCAGCCTATCTCTGAGAAGAGATGTGACGGCTACTCGCATTCACAAGAAGATGGCTACAATGAGGCTATGAATGCCTTTTTACAATAAAAAAGAATGCCAAAAGTCC
The DNA here is from genome assembly GCA_000966675.3 of Picea glauca. NCBI lineage: Eukaryota > Viridiplantae > Streptophyta > Pinopsida > Pinales > Pinaceae > Picea > Picea glauca. The sequence goes on from JZKD02S1658099.1 coordinate 57,699, forward strand.
TATACATCCAAAAACCTAACCCTAGGTGATGAAGCGCCAAAATTCATGTGGGGCCCGTTTGGGTAAGTTAGTACATCAACTTCCCAGGGTCGTAACTTTTGCATACGATCTCCATTTTAGGCATATGATAGCTCGTTGGAAAGGTATCATCGAGGAGATTCATTTTTGGGGATCAATCATGACTTTGGATATAATTGAAAACTTATATCTTGAAAATTCTTCATTTAGGCCCTCAAAATGGCCCCAGAAGTTAAAAACTGCTAAAAATAGTAAATTGCCAAATTTGCCAAAAAACTATTTTGAGCCAATCAAAAAAGGTGGGTGGCCACCGATATCCACCTGGATCATCACTTGAGGAAAGTTTTATTGAAATGCCGAATGTTTGATCTATCCTTAAATCCCAAGAAATCTTTGTTTGATATGAAGGAGGGGAAGCTATTAGGCCATATAGTATCAGTAGAGGGAGTGAGAATTGATCCCAGCAGAGTAGAGGAAATTCTTACCTTGTCACTTCCTAGGTCTAGAAAGGAAGTTTAGGATATTTTAGGAAAGATTAACTTTCTGAGGAGGTTCATATCAAGTTTTGTTGAGGTGGTAAAACACATCACATCCATGCTCAGAAAGGGAAATGAAGTAAAATGGATTGTTGAACCCATGGAATCTTTTGTCCAAATAAAAAAGGCATTGACTAAGGCACCTGTGTTGATCAATATTGATTATTCCAAGGATTTCCTATTTTTTTATTTTGCTTCTTTTGATACAGTAGCAATGGTCTTATTGCAGAAAAGTGAGGAAGGCTGAGAGAAACCCATTTCTTTCTTCAGTAAATCATTAAGAGATGCAGAAATTAGGTATGAGATCATGGAGAAGCATGCTTATGCCTTGGTGAAAGATCTCAAAGATTTCAGAGTCTATGTTTTGCACTCAAGAGTGACTACATATGTTCCTTTAGCCTTTTTGAAGGACATTCTTATACAGCCTGACATAGATGGGAGAAGAGGTAAATGGATTGCCAAGATCCGGGAGTTTGACCTAGAGATAAAGCCCACCAAGTTGGTAAAAGGGCAGGTTTTAGCCAAGATTCTATATTAATCCAATTGCAAGGCCTTCAGGGTTAGCTTCATCAATGTTTTCTCAAGAAATAAGCAAGCTAAGTCACCCAGCAAAATCTCTCATGGTGGCTTATCTCTAGCAGAATGCACCTGGTACAGAAACATTTTGTACTTTTTGCAAGAGTTGAAGCCTCCTGATGGAATGGGAAAAAGAAAGGCAAGAGATTTAAAGCTCAAGGCGATCATATATTTCCTTATTGACCAATTCTTGCACTGGAGAGATCCTCTAGGGGTGTTTTTGAGGTGCTTGAATCCACAAGAAGCGTAGAAAGTTATGTTTGATTTCCACAACAGCCTTTGTGGAGGGCATCATTTCTGGAATACCAAAGCCCACAAAATTCTCAGGGATGGGTACTACTGGCCCACCTTATTCACTAATGTCTACAGAGAAGTTAGAGATTGCATCAAATGCCAAAGGTTCTCAGGAAAGTAACAACTCAAATCTCTGACACTAAAGCCTATAGTAGCTTTAGCACCCTTTCAACAGTGGGGGTTGGAATTCATTAGAGAAATTCATCCTCCTTCAAGTGGTCGAGATAGATGGATCCTGACTGCAACAGACTATTTCACCAAGTGGATAGAAGATGCCCCCATGAGGAGTGCTTCACACAAAGTAATTATCAGCTTCTTGGAGGATATCATAGCCATATTTGGTTGTCCCTGCAAAATTCTCACTGATAATGCTACTTCTTTCAAGCCTGAGCCTCTGGTTAAGTTTCGTGAGTAGTTCAAGATTTCACTAATTCACTCCACTCCCTATTATCCTCGAGGAAATGGACTGGCAGAATCTTCCAATAAAGTTCTAATCAAACTCATTAAAAGATTATTGGAAGACAATAAGAGGGCCTAGGATTCAAAGCTCGAATTCGCTCTATGGGCTGATTGAGTGACAACAAAGAAGTCCTTGGGCACCTCACCTTTTCAACTTATTTATGGGATAGAGATAGTGTTTCCCACTCAGCTCACTTTACCTATAGCTAAATTCTTTCAAGATCATGAAGGAGAGCTAGACCATATGGTCAAAAGAATTCATCAAGTGGTGGAAGTGCAACAGATCAGGGAGCAGGTGATGGACATAGCTCACAGTCATCAACAAAAGATCAAGCAGGCCTTTGACAGGAAGGTCAAGAAGGAGGAATTCATGCTAGGAGATTTAATGCTTAAGTGGTACGGATGTGTGTAACAACCACATCTCTTCTTAGAGATAACTACCACCATTCAAGCAAGTTTTAGTTCTGCAGTTTTACAGTTTCGGCCTATTTCATTATTTAATAGAAGATATTG
>JZKD02S1658099.1:60144-78708 GCA_000966675.3 Picea glauca
AATTCATGCTAGGAGATTTAATGCTTAAGTGGGATGCATCCAAGAAGGATAGGGGAAAACAAAACAAGTTTGATTCCCTCTGGATTGATCCCTTCAAAATCTACGAAGTATTCTTGAATAAAACATACAGGTTAAAGGATTTGGAGGGTGAAGAAGTCTTTAGCGGCCCAGTAAATGGGCATTTCCTGAAGAAATGTTTTGTTTGAGCCTTAGATGACTCCTCTATTTTTGTAAATATTGTCTTTATTGTTTTTCTGTTTATTTTTGGCTTAATAAATGACTCCATAACCCAACAGAAGGAAAATGGAACTATAGAAGGAGTTCTTAGTGCATCACAAGGATGAATCTATCCCCCATGGAGCCTAATGTTAGCGCCAATTATTTCAAGTCATGAGCACCGAGAGAAACACACATCAGAAGTCCATTTCAAGCTTAAAATCAAGTGAGCGCACATTTTGTTTTCAACAACGAGGATCCACATATGGAACAGATCGACGATCATCGGGTAAGTTTGAGTCATAGAGTTGCACAAGGTATGGTGCATGAGGTCATCTCTAATGACCAAAATCATGAAAGGAGGAGACATTTTGGCATTTCAACTACTAAAACTTCAAAGGACACAAGGTTTCTCTCTTGCACTACATTTCGAAACCCCAAAACGTGAAATGCGAAAAGCGTCGAGGAGCCATTTCATCATTTCGGCTACCGGGACTTGAAAGGACAAAGGGTTTCTTTTCCACTGCATTTCAAAACCCCGAAATGTGAAATGCGAAAAGTTTCCAGGAGCCATTTTGACATTTTGGCTATCGGGACTTCAAAGGACAAAGGGGTTTCTCTTCAACTACATTTCGAAACCCTGAAACACAAAATGCGAAAAAGCACTCAGGAGCCATTTCATGATTTCGGCTACCAAGACTTCAAAGGACAAAGGGTTGTTTTTCCACTGCATTTTGAAAACCCAAAACATGAAATGAGAAAAGTGCCCAAGAGCCATTTCGACATTTTTGGCTATCAGGACTTCAAAGGACAAAGGGGTTTCTCTTCAACTTCATTTCGAAACCCTAAAACGCAAAATGCGAAAAAGCGCCCAGTAGCTATTTCAACATTTTGGTTACTGGGACTTCAAAGGATAAGGGGTTTCTCTTCCACTGCATTTTGAAACCCCGAAACAAAAAATGCGAAAAGTGCCCAAGAGCCATTTCGGCATTTCAGCTACCAAGACTTCAAAGGAAAAAGCGGTTTCTCTTTATGTTTTCAGTCTCAGCCACCCTCCATGGAAGAAGGAATTAATGAATATTGAGAAGGTGGTTGAAACCTCAACTCAAATCATAAATCGAGGGTGTGGAAAAGGCCGGGAGCAGTTAGCCTATGGTACCCTTGTATGCAGGTCCCCCTACAAGAGCCATGCTGAGTTAAGATGGCATCTGACGAAGGATTTCCATCCAGGTTTGACTGAGGAGCTTGCACACACTAATTTGGAATTTAATGTCTCAGCTACATTCCTATAATGAAGGTGGCAACTTTCCCTGAGTATATATGCTCAGTTTTTGTATTTCTGTAAGGAAGGATGGTAGAGAAAAGCTCCCAACTGTAATGTTTTAATGAAGCATTGGTTTTCTAGGCTATGTATCTGTATATGAAATTTCCTTTTTTAATGTAAGGAAGCTCTCTTTTTCATCCTGTTTCGATATCATACTAAAAGGGTTCATGATTGAATGATTCACATGAATTTTCAGAACTATATTATGATAAAGGATTTATTATAATTCTGTTATGTTCTTTTAGTGTTTTTGCTTTTGAATATAAGAGGTTCTTGTGTTCAAAGTTTTCTTCTGCAGGCTGTTGGAAGCCTGATGCCTAAAACATCCCTTAACATCTCCTCACAGAATTCTTCCTCCTACTCACCCTTATTACAACTTACTGTCTGAAATTGAACCAAGACCTCATCTTCTTGTGCATGCCTAGCCTAGTTTATGAGTTAGAATGATATTGTTTCGAGTTTACTTCCATTCATCACCCTGTATCAACAAATTGTGACATTCAAACTGATGGGCCTCAGGCTTACTCCTCCTGCAATATAGGAGTGAATTCTAATGCTAACAACCACCAATCTCCCAAAATATTTAATGATGAACTAGCAAAGGGCATAGATTTATGGTCCACGTGTCCCTGACGATGGATAGTTAGGATTTACTCTAAGCTTCGAGCCTTCAGGGAATTCTGAACCAAACTAAATTTCACCCAAAATCCTTTAGATTTTCTAACTCCAAATAGATAGCAATCTGTTCACACATGTCCCTGATGCCAATGGTCAAGATTTTGTCTGGTACTTCAAAGCTTTGACAATTCGGGGATTTATTCTCCTAACAGCTCTAAGGCCAATTTGTCTTGGAGTGTCGAATCTACGAACTGTGAGATCAACGACTCATGATATTTGCGCTCAGATCCAATGGTTGGGATTTGTTATCCTTTCCTACATGCTTCTCCTCTGATATGGGGTTGATCTAATGACCCATATCAAATCTTATAGCCCAATCAATGGTTGGTGTAACTTCTCCTCTACTATGACTCTTCTTCCTTTCAACAAATAATTTCTAAATATTTTTCAAAGGCTTGTCCTTTGATATATTCTTTGTAGGACCATATCCTTGGCCTCTTCTTTCTCTTTATAAAATTCTACTCCTCCTGAGATTTCATCTCTTCAAATTCAAAGGGTTTGATCCCTTTTTCTTCCAGATATATGTGCTCTTTCTCCCGAGATTTTGAAAATGGTTAGAGTGTTCTTTGAACACCCGTCTAGATTCCTATGCTCTTCCCCTAGAGATTTACCAACACTTTAATAGTGTTTTGGCTTCATGAATTGCTTGCAGTCACCTCTCCTAAATCATAATCTTTTTAGACTCACCCGCCCACTCCTTGAACTTTCTCTATGCAGACTTGCACTGTTTCTCCCAAGATTTACCAATTATGGTGTGCCCACCTACAACACTCTTCCTAAACTAAAAACTAAGTACTTTCACACTCCTTGTGTTGGATTCTCATAGTTCTCAGTAACATTGATGTGCACTCCTTGAACTATCCTTCTTTTGAGCTTTTACACTACTATGAGTGTAGGAGCACTCCTTTTGCTCGCTCTATGCAGTCCTTGCACTATTCCTTTTGATATTGTGACTTGTTTTGGTGTGCCCACCTACTGTGCTCCTCCTGAACTCCTAAATTATTTATTGCATTGGCTTCATAGATTTTTTCAACAACTCTGATGTGCACTCCTTGCACTAACCTTGAGAGCCCAGAACACTCAAAAACTCACACAAATAGAGAAGTCTATCTATTCCTACAAAGGTAGCATACATGAACTCATAAAATTCATAAACATTCACAATAAACATTTATAAAGAACATAGTAATTCACATAGAACACACAGAGAGAGAATCACATGTAGGGAAATATGATTTTCTATTAATGTGGATGCTTTTTATAGTGTTTACAAGAATGGAATGCAACAAAGTCTCAATTATTTCTCTCTTTTCCTCTCTTCTCTTCTCTTCTATATCTCTTGAATCTTGAACTTTCCTCTCCTGAATATTGAACTTTTCAGACTCACCTACGCACTCCTTTCTCTTTCTCTATGCAGACTTGAACTGTTTCTCCTAAGCTTTACCAATTCAGGTGTGCCCACCTAGTACACTCTTCTTGAACTCAAAACTGATTTCTTGCGCACTCCTTGTGTTGGCTTCTCATATTTCCCATTAACTCTGGTGTTCACTCCTTGCACTAGACTTCCTTTGAGATTTTACACTACTACGAGTGTAGGCACACTCCTTATTCCCACCGAGTTCACTCATTATACTATTCCTTTTGAGATTGTAACTTGTTCTAGTGTTCCAAATTGGCATGCTCCTCCTGAAATCCTAAGTCTATTATTGCACACTCCTTGCGATTGCTTCACAAATTTTTTCAACAACTCATGTGTGCACTCCTTGCACTAGCCTTGAGAGCCTATAACACCTAGAAACTTATAGAGATAGAGAAATCTATCTATTCTTGCAAAGGGAACATACATGAACTCATAACATTCATAAAAATTCACAGTAAACATTCAGAAAACACATATTCATTCACATAGAATGCACACATAGAGAATCACTTGCAGGGAAATATTATTTTCTATTAATCTGAATACTTTTTACAATGTTTACAAGACTGGATTGCAACATAGTCTTAGTTATTTCTCTCCTTTTCTCTCTTATCTTATCTTCTCTATCTCCTACATAATCTGATATTCATAATAAAATAACAATACAATTGATCTTTTTACATAAGAGGTGCTTCTCGATAATTCCTTCACCTACCTATATTAAATTACAATTAATTTACATCTAGTTCGAATTAGATCTAGATTCATCTACCTATCATCCATTAAAGGAGAGTTACATGAAGAATGAAAAAATACAATGACTCTACTCTCCTTGAGCCTTAAAACATTAAATTACATCAAAATTGATATTTAAACTAAAAAACGAGAAGGATGGTGCTTCTCTCTCCATGGGATCCACTCCCTCCTAGTTCATTTTTTTGTTGGGTGCTGATGCACCACTGAGTTGGAGTCATGCTCCTGAAGCATACTCCTCTATTGAAAAAATCATGAGCTTTTTCTCATGGATCTGCTATTGTTGTTGTTGAAATCCTCTTGGGTCCCAAACTTCACTCTGGAGGATTTGTCGACCTGCTCTTCTGCCTTTCTGATGTTGTTTTTGTCTTGTTGCTACTACAGGATCTCCTCCTTGTTTCCAAACTTTATGATTCAGTGCCCCATTTACCTTACCACTAAAATCTCCTCTTTTCAACCTCCATCTATTGTTGGTTGCCTCTTGTGTTGTCTTCAACATAAACCTTCTTATCTCTTCAATATCCTTTTCCATATTGTCCATGGGATGAGTCCTCTCCTACAATCTACTATACTCCATCTTGTCCTCTTCATCAATCTCCAACTTGACCCATTAGATGAGCCTAATCTAGGTTATTATTATTTCTCCTAAGGCTGACAATTCTTCATACAGATCAAAAAAATCCATGTTGTCTTCTCTCTCTCCTACTACAGGTTCCAATTTTGCAGTTATCCTCCATTCATCTTCCTTGTTGGGATTTATGATCAATTCCAATGAATTCTCTTCTTTTGTCCTCCTCCTGTCATCTGAAATGACATGATGTATGGGATGTCTATCAACTTCCTTACAAGAAACATCCTCATTGTCCTTTTCTTCTAAGCCCTTTCCAAGAGATACTCTGATCTCCCCTATCATAAAAACATGGTTAAGGGCTTTCCTTCCTTTAAAACATTGGGAAGATGTTTATCCTTGTTCCTCCTCTCTCATCACTTGGGAAGATTTTAGTGTATTCTCCTTATTCTCATTCATGAGAGTATATTTTGGTTTTCCTTCTTATCCTACACATGCAACACATGCACTATTAATTTTAAAAACATTTAGCTACATGAACTCTTCCCTAGATGCCTCCTACATCATTTACTCATGTGGAACACATGCAGTGGCCTTTGCTGGGATGCTTGGAAGGAATATGATGATTCCCCCAATGATAAAAATAAACCTATGATCTTCCTCTTAGAGAGTTGAAGTATTCAACTTCTCATCATCTTCATTCACATGGTATGCAACATCACATGAATATTCAAGTTGATGAGGCTTCTCTCCTGCCTCTTCCTCCTCTCTTGTCAGCACTCCTTGCTGATCTGAACTCTCCTCTGAGTTCATGAGAATCTCAAACAGTCCCATCTCCTTATTTCCCACCTGACAACCTGACTTTTCCTTTCTTCTCTCCTAGCATTTTATGAGATATTCGATCGATCTCTTCTTATTTCCCTCCCAACAATATACAAGATATTCAACTGATCTCTCCTCCTCATCACTGAGGATTTCTCCATCTTCTAGTTCAGAGACATAGAATATCTTCTCCTCTATGTCACTAAGGGTTTCAAATTGCCTCAACTGCCTCCTCAACCACCTCCTCAACATCTTTTTATGCCTCCTGAAAATCAGTTTCCAGATAGGACACTTCACCTTCTCCTTCATGGGCCACTCATACCTCGAACTATATTTCTCTCCCTGCTTCATTATCAACATCAATATTTTGAGATCCTCTCTGGTCTCATTGAGATATTTATCCATATCCTCTTTACTCATATTCTTGGGGTCTCCTCTTCGACCTTGTTTATGGCATTCAATAGCGATTTTCTCCTCTCTCTACCTTCCTGAGAAGTCTATTAGCTTCCACTTGCTCATTGTGAGCTACAATCAACCTCTACCAATCTCTCCTTGCTTATCTTATGGTTCACCTACTGGAAATTTTTCTTTGAGATTTTACACTCCTGCTGAGTGTAGGCGCACACCTTTCGCTCACTCCTCATCTTGAGAACTCCTTTCTCTCTGGTTGTTGTACTCCAACTGCTGACCTTAAGAGATCCACATGCTCTCCTCTTCTTCAAGAACACAATTGGTCCTTATCTTTTTCCCGCCTAGTTTTCTACTATCTGTTGCACACTTGCAAACAATCCTCACAAAAAGAATTAGTACTTTGTCTCTCATCCACAACTTATTCTCTATTTGTTGTCTGCAAATATATTCCTTCTTTGATACCATATTATGAAAACCTCCACCTTCTCCTGGGGCTCGTATGACCTCCCAATCTAAGATCGTTCTTATGAGGAGATGAATCAGTTCTCAGATCCCTGCTGGATACCCTCCAATTGCACACAGGCCCATTGTTTTCCATGTGCAAGTCCCACAAAACCTATCGGTGCTTTCTTTTGTCCCCTTTTACCTTCAAAACAATTTTCAGGTGTTATCCAATTGTTTCGGTGGAAATCCACATGTTACCATGAGCTGGAACTAGGTGCCTAGTTGAAAGGTGATACTTCAGTGCTCTCGAGATTTAGGCTCCGGAGGTTCTCAAAATATAACACTCTAATACCTTCTAATTCTAAATTGGTGAATTATTGAACAGATATGGGATCAAATTTCTACAAACTATGCTTAGATCTACAACTCACAGGAACTCTGGGGCTCTGACCTTCGAAAGTTTTCTTTGCTCCAACAGGCAATACCTTTGAACTCGCGAAGGACAAATTGTCAGATCGAAGGGTTGATGTTCACCTTAGATCAACGATCCTTACTCACTCTAGAATTTATCGTTTGGTACTTCTTCAACCAAAATCAATACCTCCTCTCAAATTTTTGAATGTTGAATTAGCGAAGGGCAGAGATCAATGACTCCCACTCCTCCTACAACCAATGACTGTGATCAACCTCGGAACTCTAGGCTTTGGGGTTCCTTGATTTTTATCAACACCAATATATCACATAGTCAAATGTCGAACCAACGTAGGGTGGATATCTATGGTCCACTTGTCTCTGATTACAAATGATTAGGATTTACTCCAGGCTTTGGGCCTTTGTGGAATTCTAAACCAAGCAAACTTTCACCAAAAATCATCTAGAGTGCTGAAATTTGAATAGCTGACGATCTGTTGAAACATGTCCCTGAAATCGACGGTCAGGATTTTTTTCGGTACTTCAAAGCTTTGAGACTTCGATGATTTATTCTCCTAACAACTCCAGGGCCAATTTCTCCTAGAGTGTTGAATCTTTGAACTGCGAGATCAACAACTCGTTATATTTCTGCTTAGATCTGATAGCTAGGATCTGTTCTCCTTTCCTACACATTCCTCCTCTCATATGGGGTTGATCTAATGACCAAGATCAAATATTTCATCCCAATCAATGGTTTTTGTAGTTTCTCCTCTGTTGTAGCTCCACTTCCTTTCAAAGAAGAATTTATAAATATCTTTCAAAGGGTTGGCCTTTGATCTCTTCTCTTCAAGAATGACTCCTTAGTCTTTTCTTGTGCTTTAGAAAACACTATTTCTCTTAAGCTTTCAACTATTCAACTTCAAAGGGTTCAGTCCCTTGATCTTCCAATTGACTCCTTGTGTCCTCCTTGAAATCTATGCTCTTTCTCCTGAGCTTTTGAACATGGTCAAAGTGTTTATTCAACACCCTCCTGGCTTCCTATTGTCTTCCCCCTGAGATTTACCAACACTTTAATAGTGTGTTGGCTTCGTGCACTCCTTGCACTTTCTTCTCATGAATCCTAAATTTTTTTAGACTCACTTGCACACTTCCAGACTCTCTATGCAGACTTGCAATGTTTCTCTTGAGCTTTACCAATTCCGGTGTTCTCGCCTAGCACGCTCTTCTTAAAATCGAAACTTAGTTCTTGTGAAATCCTTGTAATGGATTCTCATAGTTCTTAGTAAATCTGGTGTGCACTCCTTGCACTAGCCTTCCTTTGAGATTTTACATTGTTATGAGTGTAGGCACACTCCTTGCGCTCGCTCTATGCACTCCTTTTAGTATTCCTTCTGAGCTTGTGACTTGTTCTGATGTTCCCACCTAGTGTGACTCTCCTGAACTCCTACATGAGTTCTTGCATACTCCTTGTGATGACTTCATAGACTTTTTGAACAACTCCAGTGTGCACTCACACTATATTCAAGAGCCCAAAACACTCAGAAACTCACACAAATAGAGAAGTATATCTATTCCTGCAAAGGGAACATACACAAACTCATAGAATTCATAAACATTCACAGTAAACATTCAGAAAACACATGTTCATTCACATAAAACACACACACACACATAATCACATGCTGAGAAATATGATTTTCTATTAATCTTAATGCTTTTAACAATGTTTACAAGACTGGACTGTAACAGAGTTTCAATTCTTTCTCTCTTCTCCTCTCTTCTATGATCTTCTCTATCTCCTACATACTCTGATCTTCCTAATAAAATCTCAATACAATTGATATTTTTAAATAAGAGGGGCTTCTTGAGCCTTCCTCCACCTACCTATATTAAATTACAATTAATTTACATCGAGTCCAAATTAGATCTAGATTCATCTACATGTCATCCATTAAAGGCGAATTACATGTAGCTTGAAAAAATACAATGAATCTATGTAATGAACCTCAAATTCACCATAAAAAAAATAAAATTCTATGACATAATTCTATTTCATTTAATATTAGAATTTAAGTGAAGGTAAGACTCATTTCTGTCCATAATGATATTATTACACCAGACTAGTTTTACCTCAAACCGAAAAGCTTATGTGGATAAATTTTGTCCATAATTCTATCACTTCCCTTAACTCTCAAACTATTCCAACATACTCATATGTATATAGGCAATGACTAAACTTTGGTTGAAGGAACCTTTGAGGTTCATAGAAATACAACTAGTACCATTAGATCAAAAGGATCTAGACGCACATAGTTTAACCTCTGAGAGGTCACGCAGGAGAGCTGCTAAATGAACAGTGGAGACACTTTCGGGGAGAAGTGTCAAAATTGCGAGAGTCATCGGATCCAAAAAAGGTATGCGAGGTTTAAAACTCCTAACAATAGAAGGAAGAGGACTCATCAAGTCCCAAAATCATTGGGACCATCCAATTGGGAGGACAGATGTCAAATATCCAAGCCCATCATGGATTTGGACACTGGGGAAACGAGAGTGAAGACTCTCCCAAATTCTCGAAAGGAGAAAGCCAGGATTGATCATGACCATTGATCATCCTGAAAAAGATGACAATTGTTGATCGTGGCTAAAATATCGCAGTTGTCGATTGGAGGGAAACATGGTTGTCGGTTGGTGTTTCGGCACCTGGGAAACCAAAGGGTGGGACCCCTCATTTTCATAAGTCGCAAAATCCCGGTATACGAAAATCCTAAATCGGTTTAGCGTGAAAAAGGTTTTTCAGCATTTCGACACCCAGGAAACCAAAGCGCAATATCCCTTGTCTCCGCAAGTCGCAAAATTCTGGTACACAAAACCCTGAATCGGTTTAATGTGAAAAAGGTTTTCGATGTTTCAACACCCAGGAAACCAAAGGGAAAGATCCCTTGTCTCCACAAGTCACAAAATTTTGGTACACAAAACCCCGAATCATTTTAGTGTGAATAGGTTTCAGCATTTCGACACCTGGAATTCCAAAGGGAAAGAAGATGCAGGAGTCCCGAAACCCTGAAATGCGAAAGGTGTAAGTGTTGGTTCAGGACAGAGGAGAGCAAGGTTATAGTTTAAGAGCTGTAAAATCTTTTGGGGGTGGAAAAAAAAATGAACCGTCATTCTTGCTGAGTGAGGGTATGTCATTGAATGACTCCTCAAAAAGGAATTCAACCATCATATCTTTTGTCATTATGAATTCCAGAAATTTTACTAAGGTATAGTTAGAATGTTGTTCTCCACTATTTTTCCATAGTTGTTTTCTATACAATTTGAGTTCTTATGCATTGTAGGGAATCTATGCATTTCCAAAGGCCCACATCTTTTGAATCACATCTCAACAAAAAAAGGGGCTCTAGAATATTAATCTATTGTAGAAATATCAAGCAAGATACAAATATATGCATATAATCCTATTAAATGTGTATCTTGGTCATGCATCGATACTTTAGTGATGTTATTGCTTTGCATAGCTTATTACCGAAACATACGAGTACTCATTCATTGTCTTTCTTGTTTATACATCGACATTTCTTAGATCATTATCATCATCAAAAGGAATCTATATAGAGAAATGAAAAGGAAGGATGGAGTATGAGTTTGTCAAAGTAATCAGTTTTGCACATTTAATTGTGCTTTTAATTGAAAGGTTTATATTTCGGCATTCGGGACTTTCTTGTTACATATACACAGAGTTTCTTTTTCTCTATTAAACTCTGAAATCTCGAAACCCGAAACCCCGAAAATGTTGGGCCACAATCTTCTCAAATTTCGCGATTCGGCATTCCTTATTTCATTTTGTTTGCACATTAGGTGTTCGTAAACCCTGAAATCTCGAACCCTGAAATGCTGGGCCATAGTCTTTTCACATTTTGCGATTCAGAATACAGTGTGGTATTTTTCTTTTGTTTTCAGCGTGTGTAATCGCCAAAATCTGATGACCTCTGTTTTTTTCACACCATTTTTTTCTCTACGGTTTATGCCATTAAACAAAAGTCTAAGTTATTTTATCGGTAAAGGTCCTGAATAAACATCTCCAAACCCTTATGCTTACGAAGCATTATACTTCTGTAAACTCCTACTTATTATCGGAATATATATATATATATATTTATATGTATATATAGATTGAATATCTATCTATCTTCTAGTTGTATGTGAACCCTGTTGGGATTAATCTCTAAAAGGAAAAAATTGTAGACATATTGGCAGAAATCACTTACAACTTATGTACTCGTAATTTTTTCCATTTCCACTGTAATAATTAGACATATATATATATATATAGGTAAAATAAATATTGATTGTGATTCCTGTTGTACTTGGATTTTATTTGTTTTTGGACTATTAGGTACCCAAACAAACCCCAATCATTATCGTAACTTGGTGCATGATTTTCTTACCGAAGTATAAATACCCTATGTAGAATTCTCAGGTTCAATTCCATTTACAATAGATAAATTATGTACATTGGAGTTTTGAAATATTGGAAAATACCCTACAACTGCCTCCATGGTAATAACCTAGTTTATAAAGGGACTATTCCAGAATTTAACCATATAATTTACTTCCGATTATCCTTGAACAGATTTCTCCCAGGTTATTGTATCCATACCAAATTAAATATATGCATTACAACTATGCCTAAATAATTCAAAGAGATGGAACATAATTTCAATTCAGATTTAATGAATACACTGCATCAGATATATGAGAATTTAAATAGAAAATGGAAAGCATTTCAATTCAGATTTAACAAATACATTGTATCATATATAAAATCATTCAGGTAGAGAGGAATATAGAAACATATCTGAACCAACTTCCGGGAAGACAAAGGGAACAACCACGTTCCTCCCAACCGTAGAACAGGGCAGCCAAAACACTTGCTCGATTCACCCCCTAGCCTAACCATGAAACCGTGAAGGCAAACTTGGAATCTCCTCCTCAACAAATGTCTTTCCATTCCAGCAGACTCCTCTTGCCTCACACTCAATCCATAGTGTTCATAACAATAAGAGAACTCAAAATATTTCTCCCCAGCATACTTGGCAACATCCTGCCTCCTCACATATGATATTTATCAATTTTTCCTAGGTCTTTTCCCTCCCTTGGGAATTTTTGCATCTTTCTAAATCCTCAATTTTCAGGGGCTGCCAATGGCCAAATCTCTGATTTTCCACTTGTAATAATCAGCCCAGAGATAGTTCCAACATGTTCCCCACTCATGGAGTCATGGTCAACTGATTTTAAAATGGATGTTCCATTTGTCCTCCTGCAATTAATATAATTATTTTTTTTTCATACAAGTTTCATACTCAAATAGTTAGTTGAGTTAAATCAGATCTTTGCCCAACAGTCATAATAATTAATTACAAATATCAAATTCGAAATTTGAAATTGCCATAAATGGCAAAAATTTTTGAAATTCAAATTTATTAAAAATGGAATAAATTTCCATCAAATTTAAATTTCAAAATATATTTTATTTTTGGGGATGTCACAATCTACTCTCCTAGAGACTTACAACATTAAATTACATTAAAACTTAGATTTAAACTAAAAAATGAGAAGTTTGGCCCTTCTCTCTCCTTGGGATCCACTCCCTCCTAGTGCACTGCTATGTTGGTTGCTGATGCGCCACTAAGTTGCAGTGATTCTCCAACATCAAAGAGGATAGTTCTATTTCTTTGTAGGTAGACTACATTTGGAGCTAGACTAGATCCAACATCAGAATGATAAAGATAATTAAGGAAAATTGACAAAAAAGGGATCCTCCTTCTCTTCCTCTCTTATTTCATGCATAAATAGATGGAAATCAAGAATATTAGTGTCCACTTGTTCTAGTTGTCTTAGTTGGAGAAAACCCAACTAAGGGAAGCTAAACTCTTCCACGGGGTGATATTTTTCACAACGTTTTTTTGCAATTTTACTAGGGAACAATGGTTTCCTTGCCTTTTAGCCTCTTGTTTCTTAATTTATTGATTAATTCTTGGTTGCTAAAGTCTTCTTTGATTTTCACCTCCATTGAATATCTTATAGAGTCCTCATAACACTTTGGTTCAATATGGGTTGAGTTTGAGTCTGTTTTCCAATCTTTTTCAGTAGTGACACTCCCCTCCAGTGGTCTACCCAACGTCATTGATGCCCTCCTACATGATTTTCAAGAGTTTCTCCCTACCTTTGATACCTTTTTACCCTTGGTACCATGAGCGTCACCGTTTTCTGGGTTGGTTTCTAGGATTTTTAGTCTCTTTTTCTTAGTCTAATTTTATCCCGGGTTCTTATTTGATTGCTTTACATTTTGATTGTTTGGTTTTGATTATGAGTATCACTCTTCTTGTCTTGTTTTTTGTGAATTACCTCTAATAAAAATTTGAAAAGGTTATAAGATGGTGAAGGTTGATCAAATCCTTGAAAATCTGTTTCCATTTTCGATAGTCTTTTTCTTATCATATTATATAAGTGTTTTACTTCTATACTTTTCTTCCTGAAAAAACTTTGAAGCATTCTACTTGTCAATTTTGGGAGCCTTTTCTGTCTTTTTGGAAGTAGTTTGTTGACAAATGATTCTTGTATTTCACTTTTATTTTGAAATCCAGAATATTTTAGAGTCAATTGTGCTATCAACTGGTCTCAAATCCTTTGGTTTTAGGACTTTTTAAGAGTGATTGCTTTCTTTACGAGTGCATCTTTGTTTGAGTATTATTTTTCTTCCCATTCTCTTCTATATTATCTTTCAAATATTTCATGTTGATTGAAAGAAAATAAGCATTAAAGTAACCACATTCAATCTTATTTGCATCTTAACATCAAAAACGAAAATTTTTTCATTCTAAATCATTAGAAGTAGAGTTGTAGTAAAAAATAAATTAAAGAACTTAACATTCATTGGTTTTCAAAGAGTTATATTTTGACAATTTGGAAAATATTTGGATTCTTCATTTAAGTGAATTTGTTTTTGCCAAGATTGTTTCACGCATTGCGTATTGTGTTGATTTTTAATGGTATTTGGAAGAAAGAGAAACCTCTTCTCCCTCTTGTAAGTAGGATTCATTGAAAGAAATTGTGCATTTAATCTTCCTATTGCATGGTTTTTGGATTCAAGTCAAAAAATGATTTGTTTAATCTCCATCTACCCTTGAGTAAAAAAACCTCTAAAGAATCAACCATGCATAATTAAAATATACTAGGATCTTTATTTATTGAACAACACCAATATTCTAGGAATTAGAATCTTTGGACTAGATAAAGTGAGAAGATTGTTCAGGATTGCTAAACAAACTATAGAGTACAAAAGAGTGGTCAAAACCAATTTTCATTTAGGCATAGCTGGGAACCCCCTATAACACAAGGGATAAACATGAGGTTGCATGTGGAAGGGAAGAAAATATTACCCCTCCAAAGCTTGACCAATCATAGTGGAAAGAGTGCATATTGGGGGTCCTTCTTGAGAAACCACTGGCTTCATTTGGTCTCGGTGCTTTGTGAATCCTGAAGCCATTAAGGGTCCTCAAGTGTTTTATTGTTCCACTTGTATTAGCATCCAATCCTAACTCCTCTCCATGGGTAATTATTTAGTAGGATATGTTTTCTATGTAATAAAGGTTGACATTAGTTAATAACACTTAATAAATAAAAGAGAATAAGTCAATGTAAGAAGACCTCATTAAGCTTCTGCTTCTAGAAATATCTTCTGCTAGAAGTTTCCTTAGAAGGTAGAATTGGTATAAATAAGAATATAAGGCATTGTATATTTTTTTCTTGGATTTTATTGTAATAGATCTCTACTTTTCTAGAGGTTTTTCCCTCCCTCCAAGAGGGAAATGAACATTGCTATAAAGGTGTTATTTCTGGTATTTTTCTAGTATTGTTCTAGCTATAATCTGGTTGTTCCATTACTACTTGCTAAATATTTATATTCCACATATTATTATTCATCTCGTATATTGCAAGTGGTATCAGAGCTCCTTCCTGGGCATTACTTGCGGGGTAAATGCTTTTTCTAGGTAGAGATGTATTCCAATGTATTTAAGCTACAAATATTTATCATTTCATGCATAAACCCATGGTTAGGGACTCATACATGTAGGAAATACAAGTGGTACTTAAGTGAACATTGTTGGCCACCCTTGTAACCCCTATTGGTATCCCTTCGAGTGGTAGCGCATCAAAAAACACTTGTATATGGATTGGTCTAGATATCTTGAAGCCCTCCGTAGAAAAACCAATCGATCACCTGACTGTTATAGTGCCACCGAGAACAACACTCGGGAATATAATATCGAGTACCTGGGTATTTGGGTAGTACAGATAAGGGAATGGTATAGCCTCCTTAGGTGGTTCCCTGAGATATTGGGTTGAGTACTACTATTGGACCCCGCATGTATATAAGAGCGATATAACATAGAGAAAAACCTTGTTTGTATAAACCTTGAATACCCTAACCTTTCAGATGGAAACATAAACAAAACAAACAAGATCTATTGTCATGCAACGGTGTCTCATGCATTCTTTTTGAAAAATTCCTACATATTTATTCTTGTTAAACATTTGGCCATTTTGTCACTGCAATATTATTAAGCTTGGAGTATAAATCCATAGGAATAAAAAAAAAAAATTGGGGGCCTATCAACAACCTTATTTGTAACCTAGTCCATTGCATTCCTCTCTTCATCCTGATCGTAGTGGTACCCTTCACTCTTAATCTTTTTCTTCTCTCCATGGTCCCACCCCTTTCCAATACACCCTTATTTGACACCTATCCCATTGGACTCCTGTCTTTGTCTTGATCACCCTGTTACATCTCACTTTTTGCGGTCTCGATTTTCATCTTGCCACCTCATCTACTACCTAAGTTGCTACCATGCCAACTAATCAATATTAGAATTAAGAATATTGGGATACTAGGTTGTCCAACTGAGAATCATGAATGGAATTCATCCCCACAACCATACAAACAACCATCAGTGAGTCCCTCCCTACAACAATCCAAGGAATCATCTGTGAACCCATAGAACCCTTCAAAAATTGTAAGAAGGTAGAACACAATGCAGAGGACCCTCAACATTCCCATTGTTAGCATAATCATTCCTCCCACTCCCCTTGGGGTTCTGCACACTTGGAATAAGGTTCCCAAAGTTGACATGCATAAATTTGATGGATCCAACCCAGAAGGGTGGCTCTCTCAAATGGAAAAATACTTCTCCCTCCATAATATTTGGGATGATGAGACCAAACTCCATGTAGGGTTTTTGTACCTAGATCAATAACGATGGAAGTGGTGGCAGTGACATAAGAAATGTTATCCAAGAAGTCCCACTTGGAAATTTTTCACTAAAGTATTTTATGCCTATTTTGATAGGGAATCACATTTTTTGGGTAGAATCACCAAGCTGTGCCAAAATGGATCAGTCATAGATTTCATCACAAAATTTGAATAGTTGGCTATCAGGACTAAGGGCTTATCTGATGCATTTTACCTTGAATGTTTTATCAATGTCTTAAAGGAAACAATCTAGGCTCATGTAAGCATGCATGATCCTACTACCTAGTTGCAAACATGTCAATTATCAAAGGAACCATAAACCATCCTTTAGGGCCCATCCATGAAGGCTCCAGTTCTCAACCGTCCTCACCTTAAGGCTCACCCAGCTCCAACAAAAACATTGAAGGTCCAAAAGGTATCTCAAACTGAAATGGTGGAATTTCACAAGCAAGGCCTTTGCTACTATTTTGATTACAATTATTCACGAGGGCATAAATGTACTGAACAAAATTTCTTCCGTATTGATGGATCCACTTTTGAAGACGTTCCATTAGATGAGGCTCCACCAAGTGATCACATCGAAGCTCTAGTTGTAACCCCTATGGAACCAGAGTAAACCATCATATCCCTTCATTCCCTCTCAGGTATTTCGGCCCTACAGACATTGAAGCTCAAGGGATGCATCAAACATTGACCAGAGGTGGTGTTGATTGATAGTGATATAACCAATAATTTTATTCATCATAGGATTGTTGATGAGATCCATTGGTTTGTCCCCCTTGTTTATAATTTTCAAATCCTCATTTCTAATGGTGGTACTATGAAGTGTGGGGTCCGTTGTGAGAATTTAAAACTCCAAACGGGTGGTACTCTGAAAACCCACATGTTCTCTAATGCAAGAGCATCGCTAGCCCAAAACAAGCGAGCCAACATGAAGACAATAGACAGCTGGACGAGTCCAGCCGAAACTTTTTGAATTCTCATTCAAGAGGATGCACCAATATATAAATGCACCATTTATAAAAGAGTGCCATTGTATATTATATCATACCTCGAGCCATACGCTCTTGTCTGAAGTAGATAAGGAGGCATTTAATCTAGTTAATTCAAGTAGGTAGGATTTATTTCTAGATTAGACAGTTTTAGATGAAAGGAGGGAAAATGGAGATAGACACCCTCACTTGTACATTGTAGGAGGGATTCATTCAGGAGCAGGAAGAGAAGAGAAAGCAAAGAATTGTATGAAGAACACCCATGTATAGATATTGAATTAATAGAATGAAGCTTTGATTCAATCTCATGGTTTGTGTTGTTTTCTCTGTGTATTGATGCTCATGAATGTTTGATTTCCAGTTATGCATTTGCTTTGTATATGCTATGCATAGGGTTTCATGTTTTAAACTGAAGTCTGAAAGGATGAGTGAATGAGTTTCAATTGTTTCTCTAAGTGAGCCAAGGAATTCTTGCAAGGAGTGCAATCGAATCGTCCACAAGGAGTGCATTGATAGAAGGGTTCAGTTAGAGATAACTTTTGTTCTCATCTCTTCGAAGTGCAGTTAGGCACAGTCTCATGAAAGGAGTGTGTAGGCCAAGGAAAAGCCTCAGAGTTACAATTCTGAGCAAAGTAGTGAAAGACTGCTGCTACAAGAGTGCGCAGAGTCAAGGATTTCAATGCTCAGCCGAGGTTGAAGACTTGCCGCAAGGAGTGCGTGCAAAGTTTCTTTCTGAGGAATTGAAGTTGACAACAAGCTCAAGAGGAATAGGCCTTTGAATTCACTGGAGGATAAATGCAGGGAATATTCCATTGGAAGTCCGAAGGAAGCATCGCAGGTTGGCAAATAGGGACCAGGTCTTCGTGGAGGAAGCATTTTTCTTCTCGTAGGAAACATCCAGGTTAGAGAGGATGGTTGAAATCCTCTCGGAGGTTTTGTAAAGTCATGTGGGTCATAAGATATCACGGAGGTGCAGGGAGGTTATGACGCGGATAACCGAGTGTTCGAAGCGTAGGAGGGAGCACAGTCATCGATCTGAGGTAGAGGGAGCCATTGGATCCACATGTAACATCGCATATCGGGGATTCGCGAGGTGAAGTCCCAAGTGTTATAACCCTAAAATGCACCATACAGGTTTACCTGGCATCAGGCCAACTCATGCCTCTTCCTAGCCAAAGCCATGCTGAGTAACTCCTCAAAAACCACTCAAAACAA
>JZKD02S1658099.1:89798-140940 GCA_000966675.3 Picea glauca
TTGTTGTTGTGGAAGACGGCCTTGGAGAGCATGCTCCAAAAAAACTCTTTTCACACAAGAAAAAAATTTCGCTTCTCGATGACAACAAGGGTTAGATCTCGGTTAGCTTAGCCGGGAGATGCACCTTTTCCTATCTGTTTCTGATTTGCCAAGATCACACAAGGCATAGGGAAAAGAGAATACGCAGATCTAAAAGAGTAGCAGCCCGAAAAAAAAAAATACAAACCGAAATAAAATCAAAACTTTGCAAAAATTTAAAAATGCGTATTCAAACTTTATACCTCCGGATTCAGACTATAATGGCCGTATCTTGGGCAAACAAAAACCTTTTCGAGTGAAAAGAAAAGTGTTCGTGAATGAAAATCATGCTCTGGACACAATGGAACATTCCTTTCAGCCCAGAAATGTACAGAAATTCCATAAAATGGAGATGAGGCAACTCGGCTTCACGATCTCGATCTACAACAGGAGCGGGTCTTCAAACAGGCTCTGATACCATGTTCGACAACACAGGTATTCCAACAGAGGATGGAAACCTTTAGTAACCACTCACATAACCATATAAAAGATCAACACACCGATTTTTTCACGTGGTAAAACCCCTACGGGGAAACATCCACGGCCCCAGCCAACGCGGCCACTTGGAATAGTTTATTAATGCAAAGAAAAAGATTATAGAGAGATTTTACAAGAGAGTTTCTCACAATTGATCATCAGCAAATGACCCTCCATGCTCTTTAAATAGAGATCATGGACCAATCGGGTGTAAAGCCACAGATCAATGGCCGTTAAGATTGAGGAGAGTATGAACCGTCAGATCACTCTATGTCGGGAACATATCATGACCGTCGGATTTCCTAGCTACAAATGCATACTAATGCATACTAAAGAAACACACTTTTACCGAATGACATATTAGACCAAGTAGATCTTAACTAACTCCTAAGTGTCAAAATATCCTAACAGGGACCTCTTCCACTTTGCAATTCTTGAACCATCGTTGTCCACTGGCGGGAAAACCCATAGCAAGACTGATAAACTACTCATCAATTTGCAATTGAACATCGCCGACCTTGGCTCGACAGCCATCAAAGGTCATGGAAAATTGCCTAGCAACGCAGAGGTTAAAACCATCAAATTTCTGTATAAACGGAAACCACCCACTGTCCTCAAGGTCACTGCGGGCACTGTCGAACATCAACAGAGCCTAGCTACCATTGGGTTCAGCCTTTACGACTAGAGCCATAGTGCGAGCACATGGTAAGGGTTGGGTCACATTCACCAACACACAGGAGCAGAGTCATTTGGGCTAACAGCTACGAACGATCAAAGGGGAAGCATTAATGTGCGCATGTAAGGGTGGTGGAATTATTCACTGCCATGCATAATAGTAATGGAAAAGTACAACCACCAATTAATCCTCTGTTCAATCAACCATAACATAGCTCAAAATCAAATCATTTGTTCAACCAAAGAATTAAACGGTGGATGATATACCAATGCGCCATTATAATATTTCAAACCATGAATATTCAATGTGAAATCAAACCCAAATGTTCACCATGCGCCATTGCATGAATGTGTAATCAAACGTTTTAAAACATCGATATTTATAAAATCGACAAGCCAAGAGCTTATAACAATAAGGATCACATCATATAAAAACAAAATAAACCATGACCCTTATGCAATTCAATTGCTAGGCAAGTCCAAAAATATAAATCTAACATGCTCAATGCCTTACCAGTTTAATAAAATCAAGTTATGCAACCAATATAAGAATAGACAAATAGGCATAATTCGAAAATCCTTTTAGCCACATAATAATAATCCAAAGGTAAGTGCCATTCAAAATATCAATACAAAGATCATGACAGTTCAAAGAACGATGGAGGAGTTTTCATGCTTACAGTCGTGAAAACTAAATGGAAACCAATTTATAAGTGTCGCAAGAAATGAAAACATCGTCTATTTGAAAAATGCGATGACGATTTGAAGTTCAGAAGACATAGGTGTAGGCAGCTTATAGGGCAATAGAAAAAATTGAATTGGCTACCAACAATGGCGATACACTGGTAGAAGCAGTTATCTGTGTCAAAAGAAATAAGTTTAGATTAGGACAACAAATAAAATTTCAACTAAAAAACAACAACCAGAAAATCGTACAAACATCATCATTTACCATCTTTTCCAACGATGTTTTAAAAGATGAAAACTAATAACAGTCTTAAGATTAGCAAGTCATGATATTAATGATAAAATCTTTGATACTGTTGGCATGGCCACTGCTTCCAGCAGGCATCCATATCCTCGACGGGGTTGCCATTTAACCCACTCTGACATCTGTATCCTGTCAAGAAGTTTTGGATCAGAATAAAGGACATTAAAGAGGTTTCTCATAATTTTTTACACAGATTTTCATGTACCCGACATTGCTTCGCTGCCAGTGGGCCTGTTCAATACCTCGATGAAGTTGTCTTGGTACCATGCATGCATTTACCCACTGCCAGCGGACCTGTTCAGTATCCCAGTGGGTTTACAAGCACTTCCCATAGCTCTTATTAATATTTTTATTTTGTTTTCTTTTGTAGATATATAGCTGAGTGGGGTGACGCTGAAAATTCTGATATTTCAACATATTTTTCAGACCTCATCAGAATTTTTTAACACTATCCTTTATTCAGCTCCAGAGATGTTTTATTTATAAAACAACTTCCTATGGCAGGGAGACATATTTTGAGTCATTCCTTTACGAAAAAGGGACAACATAAAAAGATAATAGATGATCATGACAAACTTTGCTCAGAGATTGAAATCAGTAAAATTATTTCAAACAACAAAATATTCCAACATAAATATCAGTTTCAGAAATATATCATTGATGTTCATACAATCTTTCAGAAGTTATTTTATCGAAGAAATTTTTCTATGGTCTCTTTCTGAATGGCTCAGTGCACAAGTATGCATATCTTTCAAAAACCACAAAAAACTGATTAATTCAAATCAAAACCAAAATAGAAAGGAAACGAAAAAAATGCAAACAAAAGAGATATTTACATAATATACAAGGGTAGTTATCAAGCAAAGTATCTTTTCAAGGCTTGGCCATTCATCGGATAGGTGTCAAGCTGCCCTTCAATATTCTGTAATCGAAAGGAACTAGGACCCAACTTTTCAGCAATTAAAAATGGCCCAAGCCATAAGTTTTGAAACTTGGTGTGCTCACCCTTTCCTTCGTGTGGTTTGTCCCACTTCAAAACGAGATCGCCTACTTCAAAATTTCTATCAGAAGCAGAATTAGAATCGAACCATCTTTTAATTAATTGTTGATGTTGGTCTAACTTACGCTTATCTTGAGTTCTTACTTCTTCTAACTTCATCAATGTGTTAATGCGGCTTTCTAAAGGGGGACAATCTTCTTCTTGGACTTTTTGTGACAATTGAAGTGAAGGAAGAAGAATGTGAGGTGACAGAATGGCTTCTCTGCCATAAACGAGAAAAAAGGGGGAGTTACCTATAGCGTCTTTGGGTGTTACCCTATCAGGCCACAGTGCATTCAACAGTGCATTATGCCAATTCTTGTGATTTTCAGCCATGGTTCTCTTGATAATTTTGATCAAGTTCTTGTTTGTTAATTCTTCTAAGTCGTTGCCCTAGGGGTAGTAACTAGCATAATACTTCAGCTTTATTCCTTTCTCTAAAGTGAACTCACTCATATCTAGAGAAGAAAAGTATGAAGCATTATCAAAGACTAGACAATCAGGGATACCAAAACGAGTGATAATATTCGAGTTTAGGAAAGCGATCACCTGACTTGTGTTAACAGTTCTTAGCGCAGCGGCTTCGGACCATCAAGTAAAGTAGTCAATGGCTGTCACAATATACTTGTGCTGTTGTGAGGATGGAGGGTTAATAGGACCTATGATATCAAGGCCCCATTGCTGGAAAGGAGAATCTACTAAGAGGGGTTGCAAGGGGAAGGTTGGTTTTTGCAATCGCCCTGATGCTATCTGATAGATGATGCATTTACGACACAAGGCATGGGAATCCCTGAAAAGCATGGGCCAGTAGTAACCAACTCTTAAAACCTTATGAGTAGTGGTTTCACCACCGAAGTGACCAGCAGCTTCTCCTTCATGCAACTCAAGCAAGACTTTCTCTGCTTCATGTTTTTCAAGACAATGCATTAGTACACCGTCAAAATTCTGACGAAACAGTATACCGTTAACTAGATGAAAGGAGGCATACTTTAGTCTCAACGCTCTTCTTTTGGCGGGGTCAAGGTGACGGGGTGTTGAACCATGTTCAAGACAAAATCTAATATAGTCATACCAAGGACTTACGAGGTTTTGCGCACAACAAATCAAACTTTGATCGCGTTGTTCTAGGTTTGATGTATCACTATCTTCTTGTTGTCCTATTTTTGAATCAACAACCAACTTACACAATCCTTGGCCTCTCATGATCTATGCTGGGGTGATCTCTAAGTCATACTCCTACAAGGAGGTGACCTAGTTGGCTCTCTTCTCTCCTAACTCCTTTTGCACTAACAAGTTTCTTACGGCAGGGTAGGGGACAGTGACTTTCATCCTTGACTTCAAAAGATAGGACCGGAAGTGCTTAACTGCTTTGAAAACAACGTAGGCTTGTCGATCAACCACTGGGTAGTTAAGTTCAAAACCTTTGAAAGAAGAGCTCATAAAGGCGATGGGTACTTCGTTGTTTTCAGAATTCTTCTGAGTTAGGACTTCATCATAGGAATGATCAGAGGCAAAAGTATAGAGTGTAAAATCTTGAGAGAAATCAGGGATCATGAGAGACAGAGCGTCTATTATGGCCTTCTTTATGGCATTAAAAGCTTGGTTTTTTGTGGGTCCCCAGTGATATTGGGTGTCTTTCTTAATGAGGTTCTGGAGAGGCCTGACCATTTCAGAGAAACTGGGGACAAATCTTCTCACGAAATTAATCTGGCCTAGGAAAGACTGCATGGATTTTTTAGATGTAGGTAGGGGAAGTTTAGCAATGACTTGAGTCCTCTCAGGGTCAATAATCATTCCATCACTAGACACAATGAATCCTAGTAATTTACCTTGTTCTATTGCAAAGATGGACTTCTTGGGGTTCAAGGAGATGTCGTATTTACGACATCATCGTAGAACGGATCGTAAGTGAGATAGATGATCGTCTTTGTTCTTAGAATACACGATTACATCATCTAGGTAAACTACAATGGAGTGATTGATTAAGCCTCTAAACACAATGTCCATCACTCTCTGAAAGGTAGCACTAGCATTAATCAATCCAAAGGGCATTTTGCAATAAGCATAAGTGCCCCACGGGGTACGGAAGGTAGTTTTTAGTTGGTCTGGCAGAGACATCAAGACTTGGTTGTATCTAGAGAATCCATCCAGTAAGGATAGCCTCTCGAAACCAAATACTTGTTGAAGGATCTGTTCCATAGGTGGGATAGGATAATTGTCTTTGTCAGACGCTTGGTTGAGGTTTCAAAAATTGACACAAAGTCAAATTTCCCTGTTTTTTTTTTCGAACTGGGACAAGGTTGGATACCCATTGAGTGTGTCTAATAGGAAAAATTATTTTAGCACTTAGGAGTTTATTCAATTCTTTTTGAACGGTCGGTTCTAGTTTAGGGTGCATTTTCCTCAGTTTCTGTTGGAAGGGTAAGGTTTGGGGCTTCATCGGGATGACATGCTGTATAATATTAGGATCAAACGTTTTAAGATCATTGTAAGTCCATGCAAATACATCCTTGAATTCTTTAAACAATTTATTTTCTTGTCTATAACATCTCAAGCCTAGATTGATACACTGAGGATTTTCACTAGTCCCTAAATTGACTTTTTCATAAGACAATGAGGAATTGTTGGTTTTACAATTGACTGTATTTTTAAATTTATCTTCAAAATCATAAAACTTTTCTAATATAACAACAAATTTGGGTATGTAATTTACCATGTCCGATAGAGCTTCAGGAGATTTCGGATTGGGTATTACCGTAAAGTCGTGCAAATTGTCATCATGTGTTTGTTCATCTATCACTGCGCCTTGAAAGGTTTCTTCCATGTGCAGAAAGTTAATGATCTGCTAATCATTGTCAAATACTCTCCATTTTGTAATATTGTCAGGAACAGATGGTCGAAACAATAGCTCCACAGAGAATGTGTTTGGGGATAAGCCTTCTGTAGGAAGAAGTTTAGAGGCAACATTAGCTAGTAGATCTGCTTCAGCATTATTAAATCTAGGAATGGAATTTATATTAAAAGAAGAAAACTTGTTCATTAAACTCCATACCTCATACTGGTAACTTTTGAGATGTGGGGAAAGACAGTGTATAGAGTCTCTTACCTGTCTAACCACTATTTCAGAGTCGCCGAATACAACCAGATTTTGAATGTTCATGTCCAAGGATTTTCTGAGACCTTGCAGTAAAGCCTCATATTTTGTGATATTGTTAGTACATTCAAATTCTAGTCTACAAGCCATTAATGTCTTATTACCTGCCAGATCAATAATGATGCAGCATGCACTAGCTCCTTCTTTAGACTTGGAACCGTCGAAATATAGAGACTAAATTTGATTTCCGTCCAGCTCATGGGATTGTTGCATAGAAGCTGTTGGTTGCTCGTATGCTATGATCTCGGACTCCTGTTGTGGATTGTTGATAGGTGAAACTTCAGCCATGAAATTTCCAAATAAGGTTTCCATCCCTTGGACTTCAGGTGAATCAACAGGAGGTGTGTATGGTTCATTTGGGTCGTTCAAATCCGTGACCATGAACTTAAGGTAACGCTCACGATTCACCCTGATCTTGTTGGTATTACCGTTGTGTGGAAGCCATAAATGAGACTAGTCTGTCGCAAAGTAACCATGTAGCTGCTCCGACCAGTCCCTGCTCAAAAAAAGACCATACACTTCTGGAATATCCACCACAATTATATCAATAACCTAATGAACCTTTGGGTTAGACGATAATCTAATCAATACATTTTTTAGTTCACCTATAACTTTAACATATGTTCGATCAAGTTGTATGATTTTTAAAGAAGATGGTTCCACTTCATCGTTAATATTTTGGCAGATAGACCAAGGCATCACATTTGATGATGCTCCTGAGTCAACCATACAATTATGCACATTTCTGTTGAATATTTCGAAAGTTAAAAGAAACGGAGGTACATTCTTGCGAGTACTTAGAGTAGTAGCTTGTGGTTTCTTACTCGTAGTCTCTAATGCTACTTTATCTACATTATTTACATTATTTACATTATTTACAGGAGGGCTTCCTTTATCTTGAGGATCAGGATTGTTTTTAGTGGAAGTCTTCTGCGGAACTTTTCTTTGCACAACCTTGTTACCATTTGAATTACCATTCTTGCCATTTTCTGAAATATTTTGCAACATCTTCTATAACAAAAATGGAAACTTCAACAACTCATAAATAGAAATGTTAACCCTTAATTTTTTAAGATCTTCAACAACATCATAATCTAATTTAGGGCTGACATTACTTTGTTTAATTTCTTTTGATTTATATGGCTTTGGAGGTGAAGTTGTAGTGTTCTCGACGGGAGGTTTGTTTGTTGTCTTACTCCTAGTGTTGTAAGGGTGAATAGTCTCGAAGTTAGCTTGAAAGATGTTATCCGCGAAGTGTCCAAATATGTTTGGAGAAGACTCTTCTTCTTGACCTGTTTCCTGCTCGACTTCCTCCTGAGGGATTTTAGGAGGCATCAAGTTATCTTGGGCTTCTAGAATTGTCTGAAGAGCGCATTGCAAACTTTCTAGGTTCAAGCCTTCGGGGTTTGGATTAGGCCAGCTGGTGGGAAAAGGCTTTCGGAAAGGGGTTTTGTAGGGTCCTTTACTCGAGGAAGCTTCTTCAGTCGACCTTTTTAAATATATAACTTGATTAGACAATTTTTGTACAACTTTAGTTAAATTTTCCAAATCAGAGTTTTCACGTTGTGTTTTTCTTTGTGTGGATCTGGGGAGAATTTCAATCTTCTTTTTGAAAGAAGAAATAGTCTCAGTTTCATTGCTAGAAGAGTCCTTAAGACTAAGTATGTATTTTTCAATCTGAGTAGCCTCTTCGAAGGCATCTAACAACGTGGACTTTTTATATTGTTTGACCCAAATAACTATACTTTGATGTAGAGATTTAGTGTAGTAAGCTATTACAAGACTCTCAGTAGGCATAGAATCTACAGGGATTCGATTTTTAAGCGTTCGGAATCTTTGATTAAAATCTTTAACTTTTTCTTTTGGGTTCATTTTCAAGCTCGAAAGATCCATGACCAGGACTTCTGGAGGTTTACCATATCTGAATTTTTCCAAAAAGCATGACTCAAACTTTTTCCAAGACACTATGGTATGGGGCTATTGGGAAAAGTACCAAGTGGATGCATTACCCTCAAAAGTATAAGGGAACAACCTATAGACAATGTCTTCATGTTCAACATTACAGAGTCTGATGGCTAACATAAATTTTTTGATATGATCTTCAGCTATCTGTTTTGAATCGGGATCGAACTTAGGAATCCATTTCTCTGGGTGATTAGGTAAAGGGTGTTGGGCTCCAAGTACAACTACAGCATCCTGGTCCAACCGGGGTCTAGCAGGGTTGTTCTGATTTGCCATTGGGGTAGTGGGTGTGGAAGGCTGAGAAGGTGAGTTGCCTTCGTGAGAAGAGGAATCTCCTCCAGAAGAGGAAGGAGATGAGGGAGGTGGTGAAGGAGGTATCCCAGATCCTCCTGCAGCAGGATTTGTGTTTGGATCTGTAGGATTCACAGTGAGGTTAATATCACCTAACTATTCTCTGATATCAGAGAAGTCTAAAGGTTGACCCCATGGACGGTTTGGTTGCCTAAGACAAGCTAATGCACTATGTGTTTTAATAAGAGATTGACAGATAATCTCTTGTGTATCACCACCTGTAGGATTAGGGGTTGCTGGCTCAACTGTGATCTACGTATCTTCGGTTGAAGTAGTTTCTATTTGAGGGGGAATATTATCTTGTGAATGGCTTCTAGTCACTATAGGTGAGCGATTAGGGGGGGGAGGAGTCTTGCAACCACCTTGTGCCATTAATTAAGTTTAGGCCCTCCTTCTAGTTCCATTTGTTGACGGGCAAAAATGTTCATCCGTCAATTGAGAGAGTGGAATCGGTCCGGGGTTGTCTAATAACCCAAGCCATTTGGAATGAACCACCCTGACGGGTTTAACGGCTCCGTTGGCTATTCTAAGGTCCTAAGAAACCAAAGAGGAAACTAACCTAAACTAACTAATCTATCTAAACAAACTAAAACTAACTAAACTAACTAAAACTAATAAAACGAACAAACTAAAACTAAATAAAAGAAACTAAACTAACTAAAAAACAAACTAATACACTAATCTAATTAAAACAAACTACTAAATTAAACTAAAACTAAATATAAAACTACTCTGACTATTATATATACAATCTACTAATTACTATTACACTAACTCTAACAATTAAATATCTAATTACTAATTGAATTACAAATTATTCACAAATATACAATATCTACAAGTAACAGATTTGAATAAAACCTGTAAAACTCATGTGTTTTCTGCCCTAAGACAGTCGGAAATATTTTTTGATTTTTATATTTTATGAAAAAGAAATAAAACTTACTAAAATTAAACAATCTAATATACTAAACACATATATCTAACTAAATACTAACAAACAAATGGCAAACTGACTTGGAAATGCTCCTAATTTGTCCTGTGTATGGTGACTTCGAAGCTAGTTGAGGGAAGTAAAATCGCACTGGTTAATCCATAAGCTTCTCGTAAACGATAAGCTATGCTACTCTTTGAATTTTTAACAGGACAAACAAGACATAAAAAATCATAACAATTA
Source organism: Picea glauca (assembly GCA_000966675.3). Taxonomy (NCBI): domain Eukaryota; kingdom Viridiplantae; phylum Streptophyta; class Pinopsida; order Pinales; family Pinaceae; genus Picea; species Picea glauca. The sequence continues at coordinate 99,703 of JZKD02S1658099.1, forward strand.
TATGATTTATAAATATCTACAATAAGGGAAACTTGTTATGCAAAAACTTATACTTAATAATTCAACTCATGAAGACGAGAAATCTGTGATTCACAAACTGAATTAAGCAATTGCTATGTTTCTTAAATACTTGGAAAAAATCAGATATGGATTATTGTGATTAAAATTATATCATTTGCACATGATTAAGATAGCTAAAGTAGTCATTAACCAAATACAAATTGATATACATAACATGAAACAAAATATTGATATCATGAGAAGCTAAAGCTGTGACAAAACACCAAATTTTGTCTCAGTCTGTATTAAAATTCCATATCCTTGTTCTCCGAGGAATGAGGATTCTCATTATTACAAAAATGATAGGTATTTATAAGTCTCTCCACAGGGTAAAACCTCCCTGTGGATAATATCAAATTGTTTTACATAATCTGGGAATATTTTCTCAAAATCAACTAAACTAAGAAAATAAAATGACATCAGAATATTTCAAATATCCCCTAACTGCTTATCAAATCCACTGGAATTTCGAATTCATCTGCAATAGACCAAAAATATCAAGTTAGAAAGATATTTTATTAACAAAACAATAAAAATCTAATCTTACAAACTTAGCTACAGAATCATCTGATTCTGTAGCTAGTCTAAAATAGCATACAGGATCAAATAAAAATCAAATCAAATCTCTTTAAAATAATCCAATCCAATTTTCTTTCAATAAACATTAAAAACAAATCACTAATTATTCAAATGATTTTATCATTCAAATTAAACAAAATCAAAAGTGATTCAATCAAAAACAGGGGTAAGAAAACTCAGTTTTTCTTTTACCATAAAAATAGGTCAAACAGTAACGAGACTGTTTCATATCCAAATGAAATCAATAATGAGTGATATCATATGTGATATGATCTAATCCAACACAACCAATTTTCACTTGTCATATCTATAATGATATAAAAATCGTTCAATCAAATGTAAAGATAGAAAGACTGTTTCAATTATGTTCAAATGAAATCATACTTAATAGCATCAACCCAACAAATTTTGTGATTGATCCTTGCACAGTCAACAGAAAGGATCGATAAATCATGAACACAATCTTAATAGAATCAACAGAGGTTATAATTATCAGCTAGGCAAATAATCAAATCATGACTGAGTTTAATTATAAAAACAAATCGTGAACCTGGATATAGTCACTTTCGTTCCTCAAATCAAATTTAAACAACATATTCATTGCAATATGAATCGAACTAATAACATGGTGGAGTAAACCAATGCGACTCAATCGGCTGGGTATAACTGTTATGAATCGTATCTATTCACGATTTGGGTGAATATTAATAGAAACATATTAAATTGTATTTGAATTGGTCGAAAATCATATGGAACATAAAACCGTAATAGTTAACCATTATTGCCAATCATATCGTATACATTATAACCAATTCGAATCAAAACTTGATTGTATTCAAAATTGAAATACAAGAAAGAACTTGTGTTTAGAATAAATACAAACAAATTCGATTAACAGCAGAGTATCCAAATTAAGCTAAATCAAAAAAATCAAATCCATACCACGATCAATCGAATCGAAGAAAATCCAATCAAAGATAAACTGGAAAAACGAAATTCAATTAGTCAAAACAAAACTATGCACATAATGCATATAACGTGACAAAGCAAATTCATGCTGTAAAAAAAACCAATCCAAAACCGAATTCAAATTCATTATATAAACAAGTGATAATACATACCAGTGATGTTGCTCAAATTATGCCAACTTAGAATTCACGACCACTGTAGCTGACTCCACATTTTTAAACAAGATAGAGCTAGTTGTCCTTTGTTTCTTATCAGTGGCTTGCAATTTAGCCTTTTGACTGGTAAGCCGTGCAACTTGGTCCTCCAAAGAGTGAATTCTTGACTGTAGCATTGGTACATCAAGATAATACCTCTCTAACCATGAGCTACATTCATCATAGGGTGGCACTATAGGTTTTGACAAAGCAGGAGAGAGTTTGGATGAAATACCGGGGCTTCACAAGGCAGCTTAATGCCTGGGTAGTTAGGGTCGTTTTGTAAGCAAGGGGGTAGGTTCGACAAAAAGTCATACGAGGGTTTGACACACAAACCTTCTGAATAGGGGTATTCACTAGCTAAGAAATGCTCCACTTCCAAGTCGGAGTCTTCACTCAACATGATAGGGTTAGGGTTGACCAGAGGTTTTGGCTTGTTCCTCGCCATCCAAGAAATTAAACGAGAATTCTTTTTTCCTTTGGCGTTTGTAGTAGGTTTGGATTTAGGCTTCTTGCCCACAGGCTTAATAGTCTCGACATCCTTGGTCACAGAGTGGGGTAGGTCGATAGGTGAGTCGGGTAAGGGTTTAGGTAACAAAATATTGTAGGGTACCGGGAGTACAGTCTTGTCTTCGCTCACCACAGGTTTGTCAACCAGTGGAGGATTCGAATCTTCAAAATCATTCGGAGCAAGGAAATTGCTCCAACAATCTCTGTGTAACCCCAAATGACAGACAACAATAATTTTAACCAGCCCATAATGAAAAAGGCTGCTATCATCCTGGTTCCTCTTGTATTTCTTAGACATCTTAAATAGGATTATAAGCAGATAATAGGGCATATTGAGTTGATAACCCATAAAAACTATAAGCAAATGAAGGTGGTGTAAGAAAAAAAAACTATACCGACCTTCGCAAGTGATAAACTATTTGATAATCATCAATGAATCATGCCAACTCTATTTCAGCATGGTCACGGGAAAACCTTTATCATAGGAGCTAACCTTACGCGACTAGAAGAGCAGTGTCCATGGGACCTCTTCCACTTTGCAATTCTTGGACCATCGTTGTCCAGTGGCAGACAAACCCGTAGCAAGACTGATAAACTACTCATCAATTTGCAATTGAACATCGCCGACCTTGGCTCGACAGCCATCAAAGGTCATGGCGAATTGCCTAGCAACACAGAGGTTAAAACCATCAAATTTCTGTATAAACGGAAACCACCCACTGTCCTCAAGGTCACTGTGGGCACTATAGAACATCAACAGAGCTTGGCTACCATTGGGTTCAGCCCTTATGACTGGAGCCATAGTGCGAGCACATGGTAAGGGTTTGGGTCACATTCACCAACACACAGGAGCATAGTCATTTGGGCTAACAACTACGAATGATCAAAGGGGAAGCATTAATGTGCGCATGCGAGGGTGGTGGAATTATTCACCGCCATGCATAATAGTAATGGAAAAGTACAACCGCCAATTAATCCTCTATTCAATCAACCATAACATAGCTCAAAACCAAATCATTCGTTCAACCAAAGAATTAAATGGTGGATGATATACCAATGCGCCATTATAATATTTCAAACCATGAATATTCAATGTGAAATCAAACCCAAATGTTCACCACGCGCCATTGCATAAATGTGTAATCAAACGTTTTAAAACATCGATATTTATAAAATTGACAAGACAATAGCTTATAACAATAAGGATCACATCATATAAAAAACAAAATAAACCATGACCCTTATGCAATTCAATTTCTAGGCAAGTCCAAAAATATAAATCTAACATGCTCAATGCCTTACCAGTTTAATAAAATCAAGTTATGCAACCAATATAAGAATAGACAAATAGGCATAATTCAAAAATCCTTTTAGCGACATAATAATAATCCAAAGGTAAGTGCCATTCAAAATATCAATACAAAGATCATGACAGTTCAAAGAACGATGGAGGAGTTTTCACGCTTACAGTCGTGAAAACTAAATGGAAACCAATTTATAAGTGTGGCAAGAAATGAAAACATCGTCTATTTGAAAAATGCGACGACGATTTGAAGTTCAGAAGACATAGGTGTAGGCAGCTTATAGGGCAATATAAAAAATTGAATTGGCTTCCAACACACTGCAGGAAAATGAGGAGGTCAAGAAGTAGGCCTAGGAGTTGATGGACAAAGGATTGGTCAGGGAAAGCTTGAGTCCATGTTCTTTTCCAACAGTGCTCAATCCAAAGAAATATGGAGGTTGGAGAATGTGCATCGATTCAAGAGTGATCAACAAAATTACCATCAGGTACAGGGTTCCACTGTCGAGAATGGATGATCTGATGGATTGCCTAAGTGGGGCAAATTATTTTTCAAAGAATGATCTGAAGAGCGGATATCATCAGATTCGCATGAGGGAAGGTGATGAATGGAAGACAACATTAAAGACAAACAAGGGTTTGTATGAATGGATGGTCATGCCATTTGGTTTGACAAATGAACCAAGCACATTCATGAGATTGATGAATGAAGTCCTAAGGGAGTTCATCGAGAAATTTGTCATCATATATCTGGATGATATACTGATCTTCAGTAAGACCAAGGCTGAACATTTGAAACATTTGGCCATTGTGATGAGAAAACTATAGCAGGAGAAGCTGTTGATTAATATGAAGAAGTCCTCATTTATGAAGATAGAGCTCATTTATTTGGGTTTTGTTATTTCGGCAAATGAATTGAAGATGGATCTAAGTAAAGTGGAGGTAATTAAGAATTGGCCATCACCGAGAAATATTTTCGAGGTGAGAAGTTTCCATGGTTTGGCTAGTTTCTACCAAAAGTTCATCAGAAATTTCAGTGGAATTAGCGCAGCAATGATGGACATAGTGAAGAAGCGACATAAGTCTTTTCATTGGACAGTTGAGGCTGAGAGGAGCTTCAATATGTTGAAGCGGAAGATCACGGAACGCCCAGTGTTGGTGTTGCCAGATTTCCAGAAGACATTTCAGGTGAAATGTGATGCAAGTGGATATGCCATAGGAGCGGTCTTGAGTCAAGAAGACAGGCCAGTTGCATATTTCAGTGAGAAACTGGATGAGGTGAAACTGAAACACTCCACGTATGATAAAGAATTTTATGCTATCATACAGGTGCTGAAGAAGTGGAGGCATTACTTAATCCCAAAAGAATTTGTATTGTACAGTGATAATCATGCATTGTAGTTTGTGAGTCAACGGGAGAAGTTGAATCAGAAACATGCAAAATGGGTAGAGTATATGCAGAATTTCACGTTCATGATCAAACATGTTTCAAGAACTACTAACAAAGTGGTTGATGCTTTGAGCAGGAAGTGTTTTTTGCTGCAAGAGTTCCGAGTCAAAACATTGGGTTTTGAAAACCTGAGGGACATGTATGCAGGAGATGTAGATTTCGGAGAAGCGTATGAAGCAGCTAATAATCCAGTTCTCAGAGATCGGAGTCCTTGGATAGATTATATGATCTAGGAGGGATTGTTGTTCAAAGGCAATCAACTGTGTATTCCGAATTTCTCCATGAGGGAGAACTTGTTAAAGGAGAAGCATAGTGGTGGATTGGCAGGACATTTTGGCCATGACAAAACATTCACAAAGTTGAGAAAATCATATTTTTGGCCAGGGATGCAAGAAGAGGTCAAGTGATTTGTTGACAGATGCAGGATTTTCCAGCATTCAAAAGGGAGGAAACAAAATGCAAGTCTTTATTAGCCATTGCCCATACCAAAGAGACCATGGGAGGCGATAAGCATGGATTTTGTATTGTGTTTGCCGAGAACACAGAGAGGGGTTGATTCCATATTTGTGGTGGTAGACAGGTTTTCAAAGATGGCACATTTTATCCCATTCCAGAAGACCAGTGATACGACTCACATCGCAAATTTGTTTTTCAAAGAGATTGTTAGACTCCATGGATTTCCGAAAAGCATAGTTTCGGACAGAGACACAAAATTCATAGGGAATTTTTGGAGGACCTTGTGGAAAAAGCTAGGAACTAACTTGGCATTTAGTTCAGCTTATCATCCGCAAACAGATGGACAGACAGAGGTGGTCAACATAAGTCTGGGAGACTTACTCATAAGCCTGGTGACAGAGCACCATAGCAGTTGGGATAACATATTTCCACAGGAAGAGTTTGCATACAACGATTCAATGAATTGGAGTACAGGGAAAATCCCATTTCAGATCATGTATGGGACACAATCGAGGGGATTTTCTGAACTCAAGGAGTTAGAATAGACTGCTACTAGCAGTGCTAGTGCAGAAGAGTTCGCTAAAGCAATGAAAGAACTTCACAGCAAGGTGAAGCAGCGATTGATAGACTCAAATTAGGAGTATAAGCGTAGAGCAGATCAGCATTGGAGACAACTTCAGTTCGAAGTTGGTGATCTAGTTCTGGCACATTTGAGGAAGGAAAGGTTCCCAAGGGGAACATATAATAAGATGAAAATGAAGAAAATCGAGCCATGCAGGGTCTTGAAGAAATTCGGAGAGAATGCTTATGAGATTGAATTGCCGGATGACATAGAAATATCTCTGACATTCAATGTCTCAGAATTATATCCATATAAGGCTAAGGAAGTAGGAGCTAGAAGTGAGGAACAACCAGAAGTCCAGTGGCAGAAGCAGATGCCGATGGCAGAAAATTCACAGATGGAGTGCCTACTGGACAAGAGAGCGGGAAAGAAGACCAGGCGCAAGCAATACTTCAAGTATCTAGTCATGTGGAAGAATCACCCAGTGGAATATGCCAATTGGGAGACTGAGGCTGAAATTCAGAAGCATGGACAGACCATGCAGGAGCTCATGGACAGGAGCCCATGAAAGCTTTCAAGCCAAGGAGTATAATGCAGGAGCATCGTCAGCCCAAAACAAGCAAGCCAACGTGAAGACAACAGATAGTTGGACGAGTCCAGCCAAAACTTTTTGAATTCTCATTTAAGAGGATGCGCCAATATATAAATGCATCATTTATAAAAGAGCGCCTTTGTATATTGTATCATACCTTGAGCCATACGTTCTTGTCTGAAGTAGGTAAGGAGGCATTTAATCTAGTTAATGCAAGTAGGTAGGATTTATTTTTAGATTAGACAGTTTTAGATGAAAGGAGGGAAAACGGAGATAGACACCCTCACTTGTACATTGTAAGAAGGATTCATTCAGGAGTAGGAAGAGAAGATCAAGCAGAGAATTGTATGAAGAACACCCATGTACAAATATTGAATTAATAGAATGAAGCTTTGATTTAATCTCATGGTTTGTGTTGTTTTCTCTGTGTATTGATGCTCATGAATGTTTTCTTTCCAGTTATGCATTTTCTTTGTATATGTTGTGCATATGGTTTCATGTTTTAAACTGAAGTTTGAAAGGATGAGTGAATGAGTTTCAATTGTTTCTCTAAGTGAGCCAGAGAATTCCTGCAAGGAGTGCATTCGAATCATTCGCAAGTAGTACGTTGACAGAAGGGTTCAGTTAGATATAACTTTTGTTCTCATCTCTTCGAAGTGCAGTTAGGCACAGTGCCATGCAAGAAGTGTGCAGGCCAAGGAAAAGCCTCAGAGTTGTGATTCTGAGCAAAGTAGTGAAAGATTGCTGCTGCAGGAGTGCGCAGAGTCAAGGATTTCAATGCTCAGCCGAGGTTGAAGACTTGCCGCAAGGAGTGCGTGCAAAGTTTATTTCTGAGGACTTGAAGTTGAGAACAAGCTCAGGAGGAATAGGCCTTTGAGTTCACCAGAGGATAAATGCAGGGAAGCTTCCATTGGAAGTCCGAAGGAAGCATCGCAGGTCGACAAATAGGGACCAGGTCTTCATGGAGGAAGCATTTTTCTTCTCCTAGGAAACATCCAGTTTAGAGCGGATGGTTGAAATCATCTCGGAGGTTCTACAAAGTCCCATGGGTCATCAGATCTCGTGGAGGTGCACGGAGGTTACGATGCAGACAACAGAGTGTTCAAAGTGCAGGAGGGAGCAGAGCCGTCGATTCGAGGAAGAGGGAGCCGTTGGATCCACACGTAACATCGCATATCGGGGATTCGCGAGGTGAAGTCCCAAGATTGTGAAAAAAATATTGCGATATCCTGAGGAGAGATATCCTGATAGGCTCAGAACCGTCGATCGTGTGGGACACGTGTCAAGAGATTTTGAGGAGTACAAGATCAGGGAATCGGGGTTTGTAAGAGCAAAGGAAACTTGCAGCTTGAAGTTGCGAAGCACAATATCCTGATGGAGGGATCGTGTGGGCCACAGTTAGAGTTAGTGGAAGACAGGTGGCGTGATTTATCGAGGATCAGGAAAAGGTAAGTCCCAAATCCTTTGGCATCAGGATTCGCGATCCCGTGAGTCCTGAATTTCCGATAGAAGGATGGAAGGTGGAGAAGTCAAATCCACACGTGTATCAAGGAATCGATACATTAGGGTTCGGAGGTTGGAAATTTAGATCGTTGACATCGCGAATAGAGATATCTCGATAGGAAAAGCTCCGAGGAAATGGGAGAAAGTTAGTGATTGACCCGCATTGGGATTCAGGGAATCGTGAGGCATAAGGCGTGTGATTACAGAATTCATGATATCGCGAATTCCGATTTCCCGACCGTTGAGGGAGATCGTTGGAGAGTTGTTGTGGGTAAGGAAAATTCTCAGCAGGGAATTAGAAGAACATTTGAGTTCTTTGGGCCAATGAAAGAGATGGTCCTGGTAAGAGCGATCATGCTCCGAGGAGTGCGGCATACATCATTCTCTATTTCCATGGGTGTTTATGATATTGTATTAGGAGTGGAATGGATTCACACTCTAGGGCCAATCACAATGGATTATCAAGAATTATATATGAGATTCACCCAAGAATCTCACTCCTATACCCTCTGAGGTGTCCAAGTGGGCTCTCCTGAAATTATCATCTCTCATAGGATGGAAAAACTGTTGAACAAATTTCACTATGGTGTGATTTCTCAATTTAATGCCATCTGGGTCATTGAAAAAACCTCTCAGTTAATTCATCCCATCCCGCAACTCATATTGGACAAGTCCCAAAACATCTTTGAGATTCCCATAGCCTTACCTCCCTCTAGGGGTGAGTATGATTATAGCATCCCTCTCCTTCTAGGAAGTCAACCCCCCAATGTACGTGCCTACAAATATCCATTTTCTCAAAAAAATGAAATAGAAAATATTGTACATGAATTAATGGAGGTAGGGTTAACTCACCCTAGAACTAGCCCATATTAATCCCCAGTGGTGATGGTATTAAAGAAAGAAGGTACTTGGCACATGGGGCCTGATTTTTGTGCCTTGAATAAATTAACCATCAAAGATAAGTTTCCCATTCTTGCCATTGATGATTTGTTGGATGAACTCCAAGGTTCCTTTGTATTCACCAAATTAGACCTTGGATCAATCTATCACCATATCCGAAAGAAGGAGGAATATATTCCAAATAATACTTTCAGAACTCATGAAGGACATTATGAATTCTTGGTCATGCCTTTTGGTCTTTGCAATGCCCCATCCACCTTTGAAAGTCTCACAAATAAATTATTAAAACTTTACCTTCGGAAGTTTGTCTTGGTTTTATTTCATGACATCCTCATTTACAACCACACTTCGGATAGCCACCTTTTTCATGTGGAAAAATTCCTTCACTTGCTACAGGAAAACCAATTTCTTGTCAAAAATACCAAATGTTCATTTGGATCCAGTGAAGTGGAATGCTTGGGACACATTGTCAATCGATATGGGGTAAAAGTGGACCCCAAAAAGATAGAATCTATGTAGGAATGGATGTGACTCAAGATATTAAAGTTCCTATGGGGTTTTCTTGGTATCAAAAGATATCAAAAGATTTTTTTCCACCATTATAAAAAGAATATGAATCCATCGGTTGACCTTCTTAAGAATAATGCATTTCATTGGACACTTGTTGTTGAGAAAACCTTCACAAAATTAAAGAGGACCATGTGCACTACTCCTATCTTAGTAACACCTTACTTCAACAAAACCTTTGTGGTTGAATCATATGCTTCTGGCATTGGTATAGGAACAATGCTCACATAAGATGGTCAAACTTTGGCCTTTACAAGCCAAGCATTGAGTGGCCGCAATATGAGCATATCTATGTATGAAAAAGAAATGGTTTCCATTCTCCATGCAGTGAACACATGGTAGCCATATCTCTTGGTACATCATTTTCATATAAAAAAAAATCACCATGGTCTAAAATATCTTTTGGAGCAACAACTATCCTCCTCAAAACAAAATAAGTGGCTAACCAAAATGTTGGATTATGATTATGAAATTATATACAAAAAGGGAAAAGATAATATAGTAGCTGATGCATTATCACACCAACATGAATAAGATAGATCCCTCTTTGCCTTATCCTTACCGGTACCTAATTGGATTGAATAAATATGCCAAGAGTGGATAACATAGCCGACTCTCTCCAAGTTAATTCAACACCTTCATGAGGACCCTAATACTCCCATTGACTACACTTGGCAGGAAAATATTCTCAGATATAAGGATCACTTGGTTCTCTCACCCTCTTCATTACTCAAGTCGCAAATCTTACATGAGTTGCACTCATTAGCTATTGTGTTTCACTCAGGATTCCAAAGGACATATGCTCGTGGCCTTCGTTCTTTTTTTCTAGGCAATCATGAAGAAGGATATCCTTCACTTTTCCACAAAATTTGAGGTGTGCTAATGTAATAAAGGTGAAACTATCAAGTCTCTAGGTTCCCTGCAACCCCTACCCATTCTAGCTTCTATATCCGCAAATATCTCCATGAATTTTATCATGGTGGAGGTTGGTCGCCTCACTAAGCATGCTCATTTTTGTGCCTAACCCCACCCTTTCACACCAACACTAATAGCACAAGTTTTCCTTCATCATGTTTTCATGTTACATGGTATGCCCACTATATTGTATCTTATTGTGACCCCACTTTCACAAGCACACTTTGGAAAAAGATGTTTAAATTGCAGGGCACCCAACTGAACATGAGGACATCCTATCATCCCTATTCTAACGAATAAATGGAACTGGTCAACAAATGTTTGGAAACCTACTTGTGGTGTTTTATTCAGACAAGAAAAATCAATGGGTGCAATGGATGCCCTTGGTAGAATGGTGGTACAATACTTCCTATCATGCAACCAAAAACATGACCCCATATGAAGCAGTTTATTGCCAATGCCCACCTACAATCACTAGCTATCTTCCAGGAACATCAAAGGTCCAATCAATTGATACAATGTTGCAAGTGTGTACATCCACCCTCTCATCTATGAAGGATAAAATCCACATGGACCAAAAGTGCATGAAGCAACAGGGGGACCAACATCATTCATAAATTGTTTTTTAGGAAGGTGATCATGTGTTTCTTAGGCTCAAACCTTACAAGAAAAAAACTCTCAAATCCCAGGGACACCACAAGTTGGCACCCATCTTTTATGGGCCTTACTATATCATCAAGCATATTGCTTCAGTGGCCTACAAGTTGGTTCTTCCAACTACTTATAAAATCCATCCAGTGTTCCATGTTTCCTATCTGAAGAAAGTGGTGGGACAAAATTGCAGGGTCCAAACCATCCTTCTAGAATTAGATGAAGAAGGCTCCCTTTGGCTCCAACCAGACACAATCCTGAATAATCATGAGTGTAAAATACGAGGTATAATTATCAAATAAGTGTTGAACCAATTGAAAGACACATCACCATAGGATGAGACATGGGAACCAATGGATATACTCTAGTACTTTCCGCACCTGAAGCCTTGAGGACAAGGATTTTTTTGAAGGGGGAGGACATGTTAGGATCTGATCCTAAACCCTCTCCATGGGTCATTAATTAGTAGGATATTTTTCTATGTAATAAAGCTCGACATTAGTTAATAAGGCCTTTTAAATAAAGGAGAATAAGTCAATCTATTAAGACCTAATAGAAGCTTCTCCTTCTAGAAATATATTCCTCTAGAATTTTTCTTAGAGGGTAGAATTATTATAAATAAGAGTAGGACGCATTGGATATTTTTGTATTGAATTTTATTGTAATAAAGTGCTTCTCTCCTAGAGGCTTCACCCTCAAAGAGGCAAGTGAAAATTGTTATCTCTAATAAATATGTTCTTTCTAGTGTTATTCTGTTATTTTTCTATCTATAATATGGTTGTTTCAATACTACTTTCTTAATATTTATGTTCATCCAGTATATTGAAACTTTTCTTCATTTCTCTTGAATAATTTTGGACTTAGATATATTGCCCATACGTTTGGTCTTAACAGTTGACTATACCCCCCTGGAGGCCAAATCTGAGATGGTATCCTCAGTGACCTTTCCTAGGTGTCTATAGAGGTGTCTATAGAGGGATTTCCACAGTACCTGGGGAAGACATCATATCACACCTTCAATACCCTTAGAGGGTAGTCCCGTGAAGTGAGGGTTACTTGCAATGATAAGGGATAATGCATGGAGGTTGGGGTGATTTCTTTCCATTTCTTTGTTGATGACTTGATATTTTGTATTCGGAAGATCCTACCATCTACTGTTTTCCTAGTTGATTATCTTTATATTTTTTAGGGGTGTGTTCTATCGTCACTTGTAGTTGGCCCTAGTTTTTTTTTTTTTTAAACTCTAGTTGAGGACGGTCTTTGTAGGTCTCGTAGGATGCAAGGATTACCCCTGGAAGGTTAAAAATCCTTACCTTCTCATTCAACAGAATACCATTCCCAAGAGGGAACAATAAACAAAGAATTTATCTTTGATATTGGGAGTGTAATTGCTCCTTTACTTGAAAAATTCATAGAAGGGGGTTTGGTTCCTGCAAACCCACCCTTATTCGATCCTTTGGGACCAATTGTTTTAAAAACACCACCTTTGGGACATTTTACATCTTCCCTGCAATATTATCCTTCCCAATTACCACTCAGACCATATGAGGAAATTTTATCCATAGAGTCGGGAACATCTAACCCTATATAAGGATTCACTACCCTTGTTCAAAAATCTATATTAGTTGATCCTACTCAGACTCCTTCTATTACTCCTACTTTTTGGAGAAAATATTCATGCCAATACATTCTCCTTAAGAAGGGTATGACCCCAACCCAACCTCTTTATATTGTGACATAGTCACCTATAGCCTCTCCAATAGGTTCATATATAAGTAATATTGCTCCTATTGCAAGTCGAGTGCCAAGTAGCTTGCGTTTTCTCCTTCCTAGTCAATAAAGCAACACTATGATAGTTTCACACACTGTACATTTGCAAACCATAAGCTCATTTATACCACATAATCAAATTGGTACATATCTGTTACACATTATTTTGGTCAACCCAATGATCAATAGACGACATGTGCATAACTCACTTTCATGTTCCCTGAAAAACTTAAAAGAGTCTTTCTCCATCAGAAAATTTATTTTCATTTTCTTCCTTAAAAACTATGACAAAAGAGATCATCGCATCCTACTCTATGCATGGGGTTCAAAGATGCTTGATCATCACACTTTGCACCAAATCTGGAATACGACGTCATCGTAGGCTTCCTATGCATGGGGTGTAACGATGCTTAAACAAGGGAAAAGTCAAAATTCATGAATGTTGTAGAAGGGAATCTTCTAGACATTGAGGTGGCCTCTGATTGGTTTGGATCTTACTCACTTATTTGATTTAGTGAGATCATCCTAATCTCCTCATTCATCCCTCTTTCACCCTATATAAAGAGGGATCTCTTATGGAAAAGGATAAGGTTTGCAAAGGCTTGGAAATGCATGAAGTGTTCTGCTACATATTATACTTGAGATAGATTTTATTTATCTCTCTAAGTTAGTTTGTGAATCTTCTTCATCAAAGGAATTGAAGAAAAGGTGTGTGTGTTGGAGTAAATATCCATTGAAAGGGACCTTGCAACATCAAGGTAGGGGTTGTATTCTCCACTTTCCATTTAATATAATGAAATAATAAATTTCTTCACTATAAAGGTGTCTTGACTTTTATTGTATCACTTCTTGATCTTACACATAGAATTCATTGGAATATATATATATATATCTTTCTTCTCTCTCTCTTTGATAGTTTGTGCTTATTAAACAAGTTCACCATCTCGCAAATTGAAATATGGAGTGGCAAGGATGAAACTAGAAAGGATCAAGCATCATTTAAAAGGTATGTCACTTGTACCTCTCTAAACTAGTTTATATGACAATGTGGTCTAAGGTGAAGTTTGTACTCTGTCTTGTTTTTTTCTAGCTTCCCATGGAAGTTGGGGAGATTAGTTTGTGTCTGCACTTACCTATTTATCCGATAAAAAAATTAGTGACCATACTAGGGATACATTAAGGCCCTCCTATGATGATCCTTTTCCTTTTGACTTCAAACCATTATATGGGAACAAGAGTTAGAAATCATTTAGTACCTTGGAGCTTACATTCCTCAATGGCAAGTTTCTTCGCTTTCAATAGCCGGTTCACATCATTGACCCCTGATTCGAAGATTCCATCGAGTGTTCAACTTCAACTTATTCTTTCACATTCGTTGGATTGTACTCAAGTAACTTGGGAGTCATTGACATGAATGGTGATTTCCCTCGCACTTGTTAACGATTTTCATTAATGACCGGTAATTAGGTTGTTTCTACCATGTTCGAATTCGACACCTGTAATCACATGGCTAGATTCATACTTTGGGATGATGGAAATAAATACCCTGGATCTCACCATATTGTTCTAGGTTGTGAAGGAGTATTCATAAGTTTGTAGTGATACATAGATCCATTATTTATGTCTTGTGGCTATGTCTAAATTTGAATTCTTTAAATGTATAGATCCACATTGTATTTCGGGTGGCTATGTTGAATCATGATGACAATGATCCACAGTGTATGTTTAGTGGCCATGAATCACTTGAAGATTATTATTAACGTCACTTTTAGTATGAGTATGGGAATGACTACCTCAAAAGATGGTATATTTATGTAGATGATTGATTGTTTGTAGGTTCTCGACCGATGTGATCCTTGCTTTCAACACACACATTCTACAAAGTATTTCAGCTATCAGAGGTTCCAAATTCATACTTTTGGATGAATTATATTACACATTATTTTGTTCACCCCAGTGATCAACATATGACATGTACATAACTCACTTCCATGTTCCTTGAGAACATTAAAAGAGACTTTCTCCATGAGAAAAGTGGGTTTCCTTTTCTTCCTTAAAAACTATGACAAGAGAGATCGTCACATATTGCTCTATACATGGGGTGTGATGATGCTTGATCGCCATACTCTTCACCAAAGATATACTGTGACATCGTTAGAGGCTGGTTATCCATAGTGTGTGATGACGCTTAAACAAGGGAAACATCAAAATTCATGAATGTTCTAGAAGGGAATCTTCTAGAAGATAAGGTGGCCTTCGATCGGTTTGGATCTTACTCGCTTCTATGATTTAGTGGAATCATACTAATATCCTCATCCATCCCTCTTTCACCCTATATAAAGAGGGATCTCTTATGGAAAAGGATAAGGTTTTTAAAGGCTTACATATGCATGAAGAGTTATGCTACAAATTATACTTGAGATAGCTTTGCTTTGGCTCTCTAATTCAGTTTGTGGATCTTCTTCATCAAAGGAATTAGAGAAAAGGTGTGTGTGCTGGATCAGAGATACATTGAAAGGGACCTTGCAACATCAACGCATGGGTTGTATTCCCACTTTCCATTTAATATAATTCAACGATACATTTCTTCCCTATAAAGGTGTCTTGACTTTTATTGTATAACTCCTTGATCTTATACATAGAATTCATTGGAATATATATATCTTTGTTCTCTCTCTCTTTGTTGGTTTTTTCTTCTTAAATAGGTTAAACATCCCACAAATACAAATATGGAGAGACAAGGACAACACTAGTGAGTATCAAGCATCATTTAAAAGGTATGTCACTTGTACCTCTCTAAACTAGTTTATATGACAATGATGTATAAGGTGAAGTTTGTATTATTTCTTGTTTTGTTCTAGCTTCCTGTGGAAGTTAGGGAGATTAGTTTGTGTCTGCACTTACTGATTTGTCCTATAACAATATCCTCCTCTTACACTGTAGAATCCTATTGGGACACAAGTTTCAACCACGAGAAAATTTTCTATCGATGGATAGAATCCTGTTGGTGGGAATTTTCCTTGTATTGGAAAAATCCCAGTCATTACCCAACATGTGACTGGATAACAATTTATAGGAAAATTTTCAAACCCCTTTTTTGGAATCTAGCAATATCCCTTGGGGAAAACTATTTCACGGGATCCACATGGGGGAAAACTGCTCAGGAGGGACCCTTTAATCCTACTCCCTCAAGACTTTATTCTTGACAACCATTTCTGCATGTTGTTAACCATACCTAGGCTCATCCGAGTCAAATATATTTTCCTCCACAAGGAAACATACCTAGTCAACTGGTGAATCGAGCCCTTTTTTTCCCAAATTCCTTAGTCGATGAATTCCTCTTTTACTACCTAGTTTCCTAAATAGAAAAATATAGGAGGACCATCAATATATGACATTCATTTTCAACTGACTTATGGTCCTACTTGTATGTCGATGCCTCATCAGTATTACCAGTATCCTCAAAGAAATCGACAATTTCCTTTTCTAGTCACTTTAGACCTTCCAAACTTGTCGAGATTGATAAATGATCCCATATTACATTCTCCTTTATGGCCAATAATTCCTTCCAAGTTACCATCACATATTCCCAAGTTTGACATAAAACCTGGGGAATATGGTTAATTCATGAGTGGAGGTGGAAAAGATAGTTAATTAAAGTTGATATTCCAAACCAATTATTGGCAAAATGGTTCACGAAGTCCCTTTTACTACCCATTTCTTGAGATGTCCCAATGGGAGATGTGTTCACTGAATATTTGGATATTAGTGGTGCTCAATATCTATATTTTTCTTATTCCCAATTTTTTACCTTGTGCGATCTAATTTTGAATGATCCTCATACGTCAATTGACCCATCAAAATCATCTTCTGATGCCCATTCTGATGGTGTCATCGGTTCTTTAAATATTCATTGTTCCACACAATCAATTAGGCCAACAAGCCATTCATCTTCTACCCCATATATGACTTAAAATTCCATTACATCCAACTCTACCTACTCTCCCACTAAAACATCCCATGTGAATGTAGTCCAATCTGCTTCATCTCTGCAAACTAGAGAAAACAAGAAGAATAAGAATAACTATAAGAAAACATTTGATCAAATGGAGAGTCTGAAAACACAAACATAACCACCTACTACTGATAAAAAAAAAAGAAAAGGATGAAATATCGATGTTTAATGTGTGGAAATGATCATTACACTAGGGATTGTCCTCACTGAGATGAAGCGATTTTTTTTGTAAAGAGAATTCCCAACGCACTATTTTGAAAAATCCTTTTCCACCATAGAAAAAAAAATGGTTGCACAAAATCCTACACCTCCTGATGGGGGCCACACAGGTCATCTTCCTAGTGGAGACTATAGATTTGACGACTAGAGAAAAGACATACGATACACCACCAAGGAAAACAGGTAACGAAAGTGTAGCTAATGGAGCTATGAACGACCTGCCTTCAAGTTATGCTAACCCTTCGTATGGACCTATCCAGATAGAGAAACCAACAATTGAATCATTATTGTGTCCACCCAAGAGTACAATATGATAGTTGACTTTTAATCCAAACACCCGTTCTATCCAAAACTATAGCATTGTTACATATATAACACAAGAACCCTATGTGATGTCAACACTCGAGGTAATGAAAATTTTTCCTAGTCAATCTAGAACCATCTTGGTAGCCATTGTAGTTGTAGATCCCAAGTCATCCAATAATATTATGTTTAACTTGGAGGATTATAAATCAAATCTCTCTCATCAACTTGCATCTCAAATTCAAGTTGTTGTTCAGAATAGAAACATCCATTGTACTTTCATGGATGAAGAAGCCTCGAAATCTGTTATGTCTTTATCTTGTTGGAAATCCACTGACTCTCCTAGTCTAAATCATCCCCCCACTACTTTGAAATCATTTGATGGATGAGGTTTTCAACCTTTTGGACTATTGAAATCTTGAACTGTTGAACTAGGGGGAAAACCCATTTTCATCGATGTTGAAGTGGTAGACGCTCCTCTATACTATAATTTTCTTCTTGGATGAAGTTGGTTCTATGCAATAAATGTCATTATTTCTTAGGTCTTTCTTCTTGTATAATTTACTCATTAAGGGAAAATTGATACCATTGACCAGTTGGATTACTATACAGTAGATATCCACAACCACACTACCAACAATGTCCTATGTTTTGGACATTTAAATCTTAACTATGAGAGTGTGGGAGTAGGTCTCCTAAAATATTCCTCACTCATGGGAGATTTTCGCTTATCTACTCTTGAAACATCGTAAAAAAAATGCAATGATTAATATGATTTCAACTATGGTACACTAATCCCTTGAATAATTTGATATTTGGGTCGTACCTATTCCACTATAACTTGATATGATCTACAATGCTATGCTACTTACCTGAGCTAAGGAAACATATAGTGTTATTCAATCTGCCTCTCCTTATTTTGATGATCAACATCTAGTGGCATCAAATTCTTATTCTCTACCATCATGGTTAAACTCTCTACCATATTTTTCTTACTATCTCTTACAATTTTTTTCCTTAGATGAATCCATAATGGAAATTCTTAACATAGAAGATTTACCTTTGGGTGATCACCACCATAGATCATCTTTTCTCACAAGTTTGGATGTGATCGAGAAATAGATTGAATCCATCTTTCCATATGATATTGTGAGTAACACTGAATATTCAATACTTATTCAGGATACTATTTCTAAAGGAAATTTAGGAAATATCACATAGACCATTTACGTTGACATATCTGAAAAAGATGGTGTCATGGAAAACACACAATTAGGTGAAAATTGTTCAACTAAATAAATTCATGCTTACGCAACTTTATTTAAATAATTCCATGACCTTTTTCTTGGAGATACGAATAAATTCCAGGGATCGATCCTTGGATTGTAGCACATGAAATCAAACTTTAACCTAGAGCTAAACATCTACGATAGAAAATTCACCCAGTGCATCCTAGAAAAACTGTGACAATTAAGTAAGAAGAAGAAAAAATTATTGAAATATGGTTTTATTTATCCTATACCTTTTAATGAATGTGTTTCTAACATCATTCTGGTCATGAAAAAAAAGGGATGGTTAGAGCTCATGTCAACTATAGGGACCTAAATAAGGCTTGTCCTATGAATAATTACCATACTCCCTTCATTGAGAAAATTATCAACAATTGCGCTTGAAGCATAATATTTTCATTCATGGATGGATTCTTGGGCTACAACCAAATCTATATTCTCCCATATGATCAACATAAAACATTTTTCATCTTCCCATGGGGAACCTTCGCATATCACAAGCTACCCTTCGGCCTTAAAAATGTTGTAGCTACATTCCAATGGGCTATGTAGTATGCTTCACACAATATTAAGCACATTGTTGATCCTTACCTTGATTATTTTAATGCTCATCCAACTCGCCAACAAGATCACATTGATCATTTGAGAGTCATTTTTCTTAGATGTAGGTTCTACAATATACACTTGGATCCTCACAAGTGTAGTTTCATTGTTGAATCATGTAGATTTGTAGGCTTCATGGTTTCAAAATATGGAATTAGGGTGGATCCCTTAAAAGTGAAATCTATTTTGGCTTTACGTCCTCCCAAAGACCTAAACCAACTCCACAGTTTGTAGGGAAAGGAAACTTTTCTCAACCGATTCATCTGCAATTATGCAGAGATCACAAAAAGATTTATGTGATTACTAAACAATGATGTACCTTTCATTTGGGATGACCAAGCTCAGTGATCATTCGATTTTCTCAAGCATGATTTAACACATACACCATTGTTTCATACCCCCAACTATAGGATATATTGTACGCTTTACTTGGTCGCCCCTGCTTCAACTATTTCCATGGTGTTAGTTCACGATGATGATGATGACCCAAAACATTTGGTATATTACTTGAGTAAAGGCCTCATTAGACCTAAAATCCAATATTCACATGTTGAGAAGTTGAATTTGGTAGCAGTTATCGTTGTTCAAATATTTCTCCATTACATCCTACTTCGCAAAACCATAATTATTTTTTATTCAAACCCAATGTATCATATTCTAACTCGTCAAGTACTGCGGGAAAAATAATCTAGGTGTATTGTTATTCTTTAAGCATTCAATATCAAGTTTGCTAAATCGACATCAAAGAAATATTTAGTAATTTTTGAGTTAATATGTGAATTTCACCCTACTAATGTAAAAACTGATCCCTTTGACTCATTTCCAGATGAGTCATTGTTCCTCATTAGTACCTCTGTGCCTTGGTATGGATACATTATTCTATATATCTAGACCCAACATTTTCAGCCCAATGTATCCTATGACGAGCATCGTCACATTTAACATCATGCTAAATATTATCTTATCATTTTTGACACTTTATATCGTCATGGTATTGATACCATTCCACAATGATGTTTAACTCATGAAGAGGTTGAATTTGTCTTGAATGACTATCACTCAGGAGCATGTGTCAGTCATTTTTTTGCGATGGCTACAACTCAGAAAATCCTACTCCAAGGTAATTTTGGCCATTGATATTTATAGGATATATTGAAGTCGTTAAAAAAATCCCACCCTATCAAATATTCCAGAAGGAAGGATGCACACAAACTGTCGTGCTTCATCCAGCAGTTGTTGTCGGCCCATTTTCAAAATGGGGCATTGACTTTATGCAATGTAATCCTACCTAAGCTGGGGGGCATGGTTATGTTATCATTGCAATGGATTATTTTACGAAATGGGATGAGGCTATGCCTACATTCCTTAACGATGGAAGAATTATTTCTCTATTCATATTCAACCACATCATCGCTAGATTCAGAATCCAACAAGCTATCATAACTGATCATGGATCCCATTTCCAAAATCAAATGATATTTGAGATGAGTGGAAAATTGGGTTTTATTCACTAAAACTCATCCTTGTATTATCCACGATATAATGGACAAGTAGAAGTTGTCAATAAATTATCGAAAACCATGCTTCAACGCATAGTGGGGGCGAACAAAACCAATTCACATTTAAAACTTTTATCAACACTTTGGTCTTACCGAACTTTTGTTAAAACTACCATTGGATTCACACCCGTCCAGTTGGTGTATGGTTTATAAGTGGTGTTGTTGACTGAATGCAAAATTCCATCTTTGAAGCTAGTTGTATAATTTTTTTCAAACACCTCCGTTGAGGAAGAAATTTTTGTATACTTGGATAAAATTTACAAGACTCATCATGATGTCGATCTCGTTAATGAGACATACTAGAAACATATCAAAATTCAATTTGATAAGTCTGTTTGACCTCTCACCTTTGTCAAAGGGCAATTAGTCCTAGTTTAGTAGTAATACCATGATAAACTATGGGCGAGATAATTTAAGCCTATGTGGCATGGAACATACATTGTAAAACATGTTCTAAAGAAAGATGCTTATGAGCTGGTCAATTATGATGGAATCACTTTAAAGGATCCCCAGGACGAGCTCTATTTGAAAATTTGCTATGCCTAGGGACATCGTGTGTATATGATTTGTACATTACTCTACGATGTGTTTTGGTTTGATATCTTCATTTACTTTTGTGTGAGAGAATTTTTTTCTCCCGTAGTTTCTTATCCTGCTTTGTGCTTGAATCCACGGATGCCAATGTCCTTTCCCACACATTTTGGACTTTTGTATGGTGCTATTTGATAGACCCAAAACTTGGCTTCTGTAGCTTAGA
Organism: Picea glauca; assembly: GCA_000966675.3. Lineage (NCBI taxonomy): Eukaryota > Viridiplantae > Streptophyta > Pinopsida > Pinales > Pinaceae > Picea > Picea glauca. The sequence goes on from JZKD02S1658099.1 coordinate 121,426, forward strand.
CTATAACATCCCTGACCACCCATGATGGGCCATGCTACTCTAGAAAACACTTTCAATCTCTTATCAACATACTTTAACATACCCAACATCCAACTAAGCCATGCCACATAAAATTTTCGAACTACATGTAATTAAAATATGTACACACATAACTCTTGAGGAAATATATATATATATATATATGTAAACACAAAAATACATCTATAAATTCACTGATTCACATAGAAATAATAGTAAATGTATACATGCAACATATACAGGAAATACCCATAAATATACAGATAATTATAACCACAAATAGGATAAACCCATAAAAATAAACACATAAATAATATTGCAACATGCAAATTTATCACACAATTGACACTTATATTGGTAAGAATATCATCAACTGTGTGGAAAACTTCCACGAACCTCCCAGCCTTAGAACACATTGCTCATCACTCTCCGCAGTGGGTCACCCCCGAGTTGGGACTAAACTCCACCTAGGTAAGGGGTTCTTAACCAGGATAATGGATCATAGACAACATGAAAGACTCCTTCATAGCTGCCAAATCAAACTAACAATCTACAGTCTCTCATTCCCCACATACATGTCCCACCCCAGGAAGTGTTCCCTTCTCTGCTCAATAGTCCTTCGAATGCCCCACTTCCCTTTTGGGGCTTCAACAACAGGCTGGACAGGAAGTCTTAGAGTCCTGTAGTTGTATTTTATCACCCTTAGGAAATAAATTCCCAACAATTCTCTCAACCATAGAGATTTTTACGGGGCTAACAACCCGCCTCTTCAATATCCCATGGGCCTGACAAATTGCTTCTTCAGTCCAACTCCCAAGCTAACTAGCTACACTAACAAGTATGGCTATGGATACGGGTTCAGATACAATGACATGAAGGTACGAAGGATATATGAATACTTGACTTAATGCTCATTGTATGGCTCAATGGTTGACTAAATGATTGAAGGAATCCTTGGAAAATGAACTATGTCCAAACAATATGTATGCATGTCCCCAACTTGACACTTGTCATGTTGGGAGCTACTTTTTCCCACTTGTCCCCAACTTTGGATAAAATAATTATCCATACTTTATACTTTAAGAAATATTAATATAATATTCCTTTTTGGCTTAAGATCCCTAGCTTATCCATTTTCCTTAAATTTTATCCCCCCCTTTCCCTAACTAGTGGAGTTTAGTCCCACATACTATTTTATCATGGTCGGTCTGTGTGAAACAATGTATTTTATATTAATGATGAGACATATACAAAAAAAGGTGCATTGGCCTTTAGCATATAGGCACTCTAGCCTAATACAAACAAAAGCCTCCTAGCTTATAATAACTTCCTCACCATCCTATAAAACACATCATATACACAAAGGCTCCTTGGCCTCAAAATCATGCACACTTAAGTTGCTATGCACGGTATCCTGGAATGTGCGCACTTCATCATTTTACTTCCTAGTACATGCACACACTATGCCATGAAATGTGCATACAAAAATGATATCAAACAACTCACCAACTTAAGTACATTTTCATTTACATTACATTTGGGTTTGGCCTAGGGATATTATAATCCCCTCCCCTTATTTATGCACTATCCTCATTACATTGTGAACACATATACAATAAAATTTCAAAAATCCTTAGAACGATGTGAGTATTCTACCCGCATTGCATCCTCATTCTCCCAAGTAGCATCCTCGAGACTGTACCAGGTCCATTGGACCTTTATAATACCTATGGCTCAATTCCAGAGATGTTTTATTTTTTGGTCCAGAATGCATACTAGATGCACTTGGAAAGTGCCTTCTTTCTCCACCTAAATCACATTCCAATCAATAACATGATTAGCATTAGGTATATATTTCTTGAGAAATGATACATGGAATAAATTATGAATAGACATATATGTAGGCAATGCAATCATATAAGCCACTGGACCAATCCTCTGTAGGATTTCAAACAACCCACAATAGCAAGCTACCAACTTAGAACAATTTCCCAACTTCATGGAACTTCTATTGGCCTTCACTTTCAAGAATACATGGTCCCCAACTTTAAATCCCCTGTGAGTTATTCCCTTTTCAACTTAGGTTTTTTTCCTGTCTTGGGAAGCCTTTCAATTTTGTTTTATTTTCAACATTTTCTCCTCCATTTCCATGTGTAAATATGGCCCAACTACTACTCTATCTGTTGGGTTATCCCAACTTACTGTTTTATTTCACTTTTTTCCATAAAGTGCCTCAAATGGGATCATATTTATAGATGTTTGGTGTTGGCATCAGAAGTCACTCCTGGATTGCAGCAGGAGTAGAGCCTAATGCCCATCAGTTTAAATGTCACGATTTGTTGATACAGGGTGATGAATGGAAGTAAACTCAGAACAATATCATTCTAACTCAGAAAATTGGGTTGGGACAACTAAGACAGGTGAGATCTTGATCTAATTTAAGTCAGTGATTTTGCATAGTAGTGAGTAAGTGGAGGGAAAAACAAAGGAAATAGAGTTTGCTATGGACATCTGGTCTTCCAGTAGCCTTTAAAAAGGGGAAAAGTCTCAAATATGAGATCCCCTCAGATCTGAGAAACTTCAAGAAAATTAAGATGCTGCAAAACTAATATAATCAAACATATGTTATATAGTCATTACAACACCGGACTGGATCATCCATGTCCGGGCTCTTAAGATTCAGAGGAAAAAGGGGAGGAAGGTATTGGCTTCCATTAAACAAGAAGTCTCAAATATCAATCTATAACTAGCGAACCAGAGGCCTTATTAAAGATTTACAATTGGGAGCTTAGCTCTACCATCCATCCTTACAAAAATACAAAAACTGAGTATATATACTCAGAGAAATTCACCTCCTGGGCCCCTAGGAGGGTAGCTGAGCTACCTCATTTAATGATTTGTGTGCACATGATCTTCCTTCAAACTATACATGCAACTTCTTGTCTGACACTGCTTCAAACGACATGGATTATACAAGAAAACTATCCATCAGAGTACCAAGAACTGACTGCTTCTGACCCTTCCCATGCCATCCATTTATGGATTGAGTTGAGGTCTCAACCACCTACTCAATATTCATTAATTGCTTCTTCCATGTAGGGTGGCCGAGACTGAATACATAAAGAGTGACCATGTGTTAGTTTTCCAAAGCTTGGAGGACAACCTTCATTTCTTCAGGTTTCACTCTCAATGTAACCACAGGGCCATGCAACTGTCTTCAAGGAGGCTTTTACATTTCGGGTTTTGGGTTTCGGCGATTCCCGATGCAGTGGAGGAGTGACCCCTTGTCTTTCCAAGTCCTGGTATTCGGAATGTCAAAATGGCTCCTGGGAGGATTTTACATTTCACGTTTCGGGTTTCGAAGATTCCCGATGCAGTGGAGGAGTGACCCCTTGTCTTTCAAAGTCCCAGTAGACAAAATGCTAAAATGGCTCCTGGGGGATTTTACATTTCATGTTTCAGGTTTCCGAGATTCTTGATGCAGTGGAGGAGAGACCCCTTGTCTTTCAAAGTCTCGATAGTTGGAATGCCAAAATGGCTCCTGGGGGGATTTTACATTTCGCGTTTTGGGTTTTGGCGGTTCTCGATGTAGTGGAGGAGAGACCCCTTGTCTTTCAAAGTCCCATTAGTTGGAAGGATGAAATGGCTCCTGGGGGGATTTTACATTTCGCGTTTTGTGTTTTGGTGATTCCTGATGTAGTGGAGGAGAGACCCCTTGTTTTTCAAAGTCCCGGTAGCCGGAATGATGAAATGGATTTTCACATTTCATGTTTCAGGATTTCTCGATGTAGTGGAAGAGAGACCCCCGTCTTTTGAAGTTTCGGTAGCCAAAATGATGAAACAACTAATCATTTCACGCTTCGTAGTTTCACAATGTAATGGATGAGAGACCCCATGTCTTTTGAAGTCCTGGTAGCTGAAATCAAAATCGCGTCTGATCAGGCGTCATGTGTCCTGACTGGATCAGAGGACCATGATCATTTCGTGACTTTGGCCATAAGAGATGAGCCCATGCGCTAAGCCTCATGCAACTCTGTGACTCAAGCTTACCCAATGACCGTCAATCTTCTCCTTCTATGGATCATCATCATTGAAAACAAAATGCCGGCTCACTTGATTTTAAGCCCAAAATGGACTTCTTTTGTGTGTTTTGCTTGGCGTTCATGATTGTGACCTTTGAATAAAACACATTTGATGGGTTTTTAAACCCCATTTCTATGCATTTACACCAAGGGCCTGAAATCGGAGAGAAACACCCCCTTGTAAGAATTGGCGCTAACATTAGGCTCCATGGGGGATAGAGTCATCCCTGTGATGCTCTAAGAACTCATTTTGCAGTTCCAGTTTCCTTCTATTGGGCTATGGAGTCGAGCTCAAAAAACATTGCTTAAAAATACATGATGATAAGTGAAAATAAAAGATAAACACACATGCTCCAAGGAGCTTATTTATGTATGGTCCTAAACTAATAAATTCCTTTACATGGTGCTAGGTGAAAGCAAACTTCCACCATAGACAATCAAGCAACTTCCTGAATAGAAATTCCTTCCTTCTGTCAATGATCACAAAAATATGGTGTAACCGTGACAGTAGAATGGTTACTCTCTTCAACTCCTCCTTACAGGCTGAAGTCGAGATGAAATAGGGTGGCTCCAACTTGTGAAGGAAATACAACTCCATGTATTCCTTCATAGGCTCATAGGACCAGTGGAAAAATACACAAAATGGGTGACCAGTAGCCTCCTTTGCTACAAAGTTGTTCACGTGTGGCTGAATATATCTGGTAAGCACAGGTGGGTGGACATCTGACATAGGCTAACTAATCTTAGGTGGTGGTTGCTCGCTAACTGGCTCTACGCATTTTGTAAACTGCATCTTTGGCTCCTCCTCCTCTTCTCCATGACTCTCCTAAGGATCAAATTCATAATCCTCATAAATAGGGACCATGGGAAAGATCTTCTTGTTGTCACGTTGGTCAGTGTCTTCATAGTGATCAAATATAGGATAAGCTTGTTGCTCATCATCACTAGAATATTCATCAAAAAAGGGTTGCCCTTCATTTCTATGATCAACCTCCAGAATAGTGATCCCATCAAGAATATAACTGTCAAACATATCCATTTCATGGAAAAGAGTAACTGTTGCTTCTATTTTTTCATACATAATATTTTTCTCTTTAATCCTAGGTAAAAATATATCATGGGAAACTGCTTGAAGGGAAAGAAAAGAATCCTCTTCCATGACCATCTCTTCTTTAAAAACTGGGAGGTCTTCACCATCATAAGCAGGGCTGCTAGGAACATCTTCTTCAACCCTATATTTAGGAGAGCCATCTACTATAGACAACATCTGCTCTATAAACTCAAAATTTTCATAAGAGGCATGTTGATCTTTATGAACATCTAAAAGAACAGATGTATCTGAAATGATGTCATATGCTTCTGTGATAAGGATAACATAATTAATATCATCCAATGCCTCTAGATTTTCATAGCAAATGCTTGCGTCCATAGTAAAAGCTTCACCACAAACATGGTCTTTAGGGCCAACAAAGCCTTTATGAAGAAAAGAAAACTCATCACAGTAGTTTTCATACAAACAGTTAGCTAGGAAGTAATCTTTACAAAATGAATTTAAAGTTGTATGAAAACCTGTCAAAGAATGGATGCTTGCAGTGGGAAGAGATTGACACCAATAAAGAGCAGCTCCCTTTAATGAATACTTAAAAATATTAATCTGGACATCTTCATGCATGATATTAAGTCGATGAATAACCTCATGAAAGTCCAGTAAATGCTCAGCTAGTACCTCCGAATTTTTTGCTTTAAATTCAGGGAGGATATCTTCCCATTCATCTCTATCTGGCAGTGGATTAGGAAAACCAACTATCTAGGAAAAGTCATAGAAAGCCAACCTTTGAAATAAGATATTTTCCATATCAAATTAGTGGAGTTGTCGATCGATCCTCGGATCATGGAGTTGCCAGGTGAAAGATGCGCAGCTTTGAATGTGTCTGCTCTTTGTTCACCATCAGAGGCCAAATCCTAATGTTGTGTCCTTCGAGAAAACTTCTCAAGCTGAGAAAGAAACTGCTAAAACGTTCTCGAAAAATTTCCTCTGGGTTAGCTTTTAGGTGTGTTAAAAGTAGCCACAACTGAAATAATGAAGTGGAAACAGTGAAGTCACCACAGTGGAGTCACCAGGTGCATAGTAGTATAATTTAAGGTCTATGATGCCTAATGCACCTTCAGAATAAGAGACTCAATGTCATTCAATCCCAGGGAAAATATTCAACTTCGTCCCTAGCAACGATGCCATAAATGTTGGTGTCAGAAGTCACTCCTGGATTACAACAGGAGCAGAGCCCAATGCCTATCAATTTAAATGGCACAATTTTTTGATAAAGGGTGATGAATGGAAGTAAACTCAGAACAATATTGTTCTAACTTAGAAAAATGGTTGGAACAACTAAGACGGGTGAGGTCTTGATCTAATTTAAGCCAGTGATTTTGCATAGTAGTGAGTAAGTGGAGGGAAAAGCAAAGGAAATAAAGTCTTGTTTGGATATCTGATCTTCTAGCAGCCTTTAAAAAGGGGAAAAGTCTCAAATATGAGATCCTCTCAGATCTGAGAAACTTCAATAAAATTAAGATGTTGCAAAACTAATATAATGAAACATACATTATATAGTCATTACAACACCCGACTGGATCATCCGTGCCTGGGATCTTAAGATTCAGAGGTAAAAGGGGAGAAAGGTGTTGGATTCCATTAAAAAAGAAGTCTCAAATATAAATCTATAACCAGGGAACCAGAGGCCTCATTAAAGATTTACAATTGGGAGCTTAGCTCTACCATCCATCCTTACAAAAATACAAAAACTGAGTATATATACTCAGAGCAATTCACCTCCTTGGCCCCCAAGAGGGTGGTTGAGCTACCTCATTTAATTCTTTACGTGCACATGATCTTCCTTCAGACTGTACACACAACTTCTTGTCTGACACTACTTCAGACAACACAACTTCTGCAGGAAAACTATCCATTGAAGTACCACAAACTGACTGCTTCTGACCCTTCCCATGTCTTCCATTTATGGATTGAGCTGAGGTCTCAACCACCTACTCAATATTCATTAACTGCTTCTTCCATGGAGGTTGTCCAAGGATTAATATATAGAGAGTGACCATGTGTCAATTTTCCAAATCTTGGAGGCTAGCCTTCATTTCTTCAGGTTTCACTCTCAACGTAACCACAGGGCCATGCAACTATATTCAAGGAGGATTTTACATTTCGCGTTTTGGGTTTCAGCGATTCCAGATGCAGTGGAGGAGTGACCCCTTGTCTTTCCAAGTCCCGGTAGTCGAAATACCAAAACGGATCCTGGGGGGATTTTACATTTTGCGTTTCAGGTTTCGGCGATTCCCGATGCGATGGAGGAGTGATCCCTTGTCTTTCAAAGTCCCAGTAGTTGGAATGTCGAAATGGCTCCTGGGGGGATTTTACATTTCATGTTTCAGGTTTCGGCGATTCCCGATGCAGTGGAAGAGAGACCCCTTGTCTTTCAAATTCCTAGTAGTTGGCATTCCGAAACGACTCCAAGGGGTATTTTACATTTCACATTTCAGGTTTCGACATTTCCGAATGCAGTGGAGGAGAGACCCCTTGTCTTTCAAAGTCTCGATAGCTGGAAGGCCGAAATGGCTACTAAGGGGATTTTACATTTCACATTTTGGGTTTTGGTGATTCCTGATGCAATGGAGGAGTGACCCCTTTTTTTTCAATGTCCCAGTAGCCGAAATGCCGAAAGGACTTTTCGCATTTCGTGTTTCGGGGTTTCCTGATGCAGTGGAAGAGAGACCCCCTATCTTTTGAAGTTTCAGTAGCCAAAATGATGAAATGACTAATCATTTCACGTTTTGGAGTTTCCCAATGCAATGGATGAGACACCCCATGTCTTTTGAAGTCTCGGTAGTCGAAATCATGACCAAGCCTGACCAGGCACCATGTGTCTTGACTGAATCGGGTGACCGTGATCATTTCATGACTTTGGCCATAAGAGATGATCCCATGCGCTAAACTTCATGCAACTCCATGACTCAAGCTTACCCGATGACCATCGATCTGCGCCTTCTATAGATCCTTGTCATTGAAAACAAAATGCCTGTTCGCTTGATTTTAAGCCTGAAGTGGACTTCTTTTTTGTGTTTCTCTTGGCGCTCATGACTGCAGCCTTTGAATAAATGCATTTGATGGGTTTTTAAACCCCATTTCTACACATTTACACCAAGGGCCTGAAATCGAAGAGAAACACCACCTTGCAAGAATTGGCACTAACATTTGGTACCCATTATTATAAGAAAACTCTACTAAGTGTAGTTAGTCTTCCCATTTTGATGGTTTATCTATCACATACAGTCTCAACATATCCTCAATCACTTGATTCACCCTCTCTATTTGTCCATCTGATTCTAGATGATAAGTTGTGCTAAAATTCAAATTTGTTCCAAATCCCTTCCAAAAATTTGAGGTGAATTTTGGATCTTTGTCAGACACAATTGTCTTGGGTATGCCATGTAATCGAGCAATTTATCTCATATAAACATCAACAATGTTGGCTTCCTTGTGAGTTAGCTTAATTGGAATAAAATGGGCAGCTTTAGTAAGCTTATCCACCACTACGATGATAGAATCATGTTGCCTGTTTGTTCTGGGTAGTTTGGTGATGAAATCCATTGTTACAACTTCCCATTTCCACTTAGAAATGGGTAATGGTTGTAGCAAACCAGTTGGGTGCCTATGCCGAACCTTTACCTTTTGACATTCCAAACATTTGACAATAAAATCAACAACTTCTTTCTTCATCCCTAGCCAATAATATTGGCTTTTGATAGTTGCAATAGTTTTCTGATAACCTGTGTGCCCATCATAAGGTACATTATTCATTTCTCTCGATTTCATATTTTTCAATTCCTGGGAATTTGGTACAACAATTCTGCCCCTGTACATGAGAATTTCATCATTATCTAGCTTGTATTATTCATTTTTCTTATGCATATTATCTTGCTGTAATTTTACCACTAAATCCTTATATTGCAAATCTAATTTTGCAACCTCTAAAATTCTGTGTTTCAAATTGGATTGGTACATGCTAATGGTTGTATCATGAAATTTATGCACTCTTCTCCTAAGTGCATCAACCACTTTGTTCTCTTTCCCCTTGATATGTTTTATATCAAAGTCATATTCCCTGAGAAATTCTAACCATCTGCTTTTCCTAGCATTTAGAGTTGGTTGATCAAATAAATATTTCAGACCATTATGTTCTGTCTTGAGCTCAAACCTTATCCCCATGAGGTAGTGTCTCCATTTCCTCAAGCCAGGCACTATCGCTGCCAACTCCAAATCATGAGTGACATAGTGTCTTTCATGCTCCTTTAACTTCATTGATTCATAACATACAACAAACCCATTTTAACTGAGGACTCCACCAAGTCCTTCTTTACATTGATCTGTGCATATAATGAAGTATTCATTTGGGTCTGCAATCCTTAGTATTGGAGCACTTGTTAATAATTGTTTCAAGTGTTGGAAACTCTTTTCAAAATGTAATGTCCACTGAAACTTCACACCCTTATTTTGCAAGGAAGTGATTGGGTGTGCAATCTTTGAGAATCCTTCATTAAATATCCTATAGTAGCATGCAAGGACCATGAATGATATGACCTTTGTCACATTCTTTGGCATTGCCCAAAAATTTAATTTAGCTTCGGGACTATCTTCTATGGTTCAATATATTTCCATTGACTGCTCTTGCACCTCAATCTGATTCCAACGAAGGAATTTATGGCTCTTTGAAGTTAGTTGGGTCTTAAAATCTATCCTCCATTATTTTTGTTGTAACTTTCTCATAGAATATCGGTTTGACGAATAATTTACACCATTAGAAATATCTATCCGAGATATTTTATTTGAGCTACAAAGACATAGTGTACCTTGGTACACTCTGTTCTCCTAGTTTTTGAGTAGCTAAAAACGTTGTTAAGGGCCTCAAAATTGCGCTGCAAAAGGATGACATTAAAATAATACAAAATATCATGAAATTTCGTTGGTTTTCCATTGTTGTTCACCCTCCAAACGAATTAGCATGCACAAATTCAATTTGTACACCCATATTTAGCATGCACAAAAACACCACAAGTTAAATCGTGCTTCGCACACCTATAACCATTGTGCATCACTTCTCCATCGCACCAATAACTGATGTGCACTACTTTCGTGTCGTGCACCAATATCCATGGCGCAAAATTTTTGTTCTTGCACCATTACGTGTTGCGCACAGTTTTTGTAACGCACGTTGATATTCCACGCACATTTCACTCTATGTGTTGCACCATGCCAAAGTTTAGTACACCCCAATGCACCAATACTCTACATGCACCATTAACTAAACTGTTGCACGACAACATATACCCACATTGTGTGCGCACCAACCAAACTCCACTACACTCTGCCAATACTGTGCACATCAAATGCACCCTTATTATTTGTGTGCACACTGTGCACACCCTTTTATGTGCATGCACACAACGCAATGCTAAATTTATCATGCACACCTGCACACCAACATTTTTCTGTGCGCCACAAAAATTTAGTGTGCATTCTTGCACACCAACATTTTTCTGCACGACGCCAAACTTTAGCGCATGCACCAGCGCACCAACATTTTTCCATGTTGTGCCAAAATTTAACGCGCACACTAGCATGCCAACATTTTTCTACATGGTGCCAAAATTTAGCATGCACACGAGCATGCCAACATTTTTCTGTGTGGTGCCAAAATTTAGCACGCTCACCAGCATGCCAACATTTTTCTGGGTGGTGCCAAGAATTTAGCGCGTGCACTACCACGCCAATGTTTTTCCATGCGACACCAAATATTTACATATCACAACATTTTTACTATGCATCATGCCTTTTTAGTGTGCCCACTTGCACACATTCATTTTTATGCGCATCAATTCCTCATGAATTCCACTACAGAAATTGGGGCTTTTGCTTAAGTTTTTCCCAATTTATACCATAAATGTATTGCAACTATGAAATTTGTTCAATTTCACCTAGATAACACCAGTTCAACCTCTACCACAACAAATCACTGCGGTTTGAAATCAATCCTCTAAGAAATTTTGTGTCAACTCCACTTGCTAGGCTCATCCAGGCTCAATGTTGAAAACTGAAGCTTTGATACCATATTGCAACATCCCCGACCACCCATGTCAGTCCATGCTACTCTAGAAAACACTTTCATTCTTTACTCAATGTATTGTAACATACCCAACATCCAACTGAGCTATGCCACATAAATTTTTCGAACTACATGCAATTAAAATATATACACGCAGAACTCTTGTGGATATATATATAAACATAAACAGACAAATACATATGTAAATGCACTGATTCACATTGAAATGACAATAAACGTATACATGCAGCATATACAGGAAATACTCATAAAATATAAAGACAGTTATAACCACACAGAGGATAAATCCATAAAAATAAACACGTAAATAATAATGAATCATGTAAATTATCTTGGTAAGAATATCACCAATTGTGTGCAAACCTTCCACGGACCTCCTAGCCTTAGACCACACTTCTCATCACTCTCAACAGTGGGTCACCCCTGAGTTGGGATTAAACTGCACCTGGGTAAGGAGTTCCTAACCAGGCTAATGGATCATAGACAACAAGAAATACTCCTTCACATGTTCCAACTCAAACTAACAGCCTACAGTCTCTCATTCCCCACATGCATGTCCCACCAAAGGAAGTGTTCCCCTTCTCTGCTCAACATTCCTTCAACTATCCCACTTCCCTTCCATGGCTTCAACAATAGGCTGGATAGGAAGTCTCAAAGTCCTGTAGTTGTAGTTTAGCACCCTTGAGAAATCAATTCCCAACAATTCTCTCACCCTGAGAAATTTATCATGGGAAAAACAACCCACCTCTTCAATATCCCACGGGCCTCACAACCCGCTTCTTCATTCAAGCTCCCAAGATAACTAACTACAACAACAAGTATGGCTATAGATACGGGTTCAGATACAATGACGTGAAGGTACAGATGATAGCTGACTACCTGAGTGAATGATTATGGTATGTCTCAATGGATGATTTAATGATGGAAGGAATCCTCATTAACTAAGTCCAAACAATATGTATGAATGTCCCCAACTTGACACTTGTCATGGTGGGAGCTACTTTCTCCCACTTTTCCCCAACTTTCGAACTTAGGATAAAATAATTATCCATACTTTATACTTTAAGAAATATTAATATAATATTCCTTTTTGGCTTAAGCTCCCTAGCTTATCCCTTTTCCTTAACTTTTAGTCCCCCCTTTCCCTAACTAGTGGATTTTAGTCCCTCATACTCTTTTATCATGGTCAGTCTATGTGCAATGATGTATTTTATATTAATGATGAGACATATACAAAAATAAGCACACTGGCCTTTAGCATCTAGGCTCTCTGACCTAATAAAAACATAATCCTCCTAACTTATAATAACTGGCTCACCAGCCTATAAAACACATCATATGCACAAAGGCTCATCGGCCTTAAAATTGCGCGCACTTAAGTTGTTGCGCGTAATATCCGAGAATGTGTACACTTCATCATTTTACTGGGCAGTACATGAAAACACTATGCCATGAAAGGTGCATACAAAAATGATATCAAACAATTCACGAGCTTAAGTACATTTTCATTTACAATATAGTTGGGTTCGCCTAGGGATATTACATGGACCATTTACGATTCTGGCAAGTTGCTAATTTTAGGAGGGATTTGTCTCGGCCCTGTAACCAATAATGTTGCAGAATACCACAAAGTGATCAGAATTTTGAACGAGGATACCTCTCTTGGTATAATTCATATAATTGTCAATCTAGACTCTCAACACATGGTTTTTCATTTGAATCACATTTATTCTATCCACAATCCAACATTGTTATGTCTTTATTTAATGGTTCACCATCTTGAAAAGTCATTTGATTATGTCGAATATCAACATATATGGAGATAATTTAATGTTATTATCAATTCATTAAAAAATTACATGTTAGGTTGGTAGCTTGCACATAGATAAATATTCAAAACCATAAAGCATACATGATAGTGCAAAAAATGAAAACATTACACTGAGAGATAAGTAGCCGAAGTTAAATCCACAATTATATATCTATATCTAAATAGAGAAAGTGTGTCATACATATTCTCAAAAAGTGCGTAAGGGTTAAAACATTTGTCTAAATAGCATATACATCATCATCTCAAAATCTAGAAAATCTACCAGTCTTCTAGTGGAGCATTGTGCTCATGATAGTCAATAACTTCTCTAGTCTCTCAACGTAGTAGGTGACTCACCCTCAGAAACACCCACTACATGTCTCTCTAAGTGGTGATGGATATATCGAAGATTCATTGAGGGTATTCCAATGTTTAAACTCCTCAAGTTCCTCTCCACATCTAGAAGACTTCCACATGAAGAATTATGAGGTCATAGAGTTTCACCTAAAGAATCCCACTATGCTCTTTGAGGGAGAACCAAGTTTTTACTTCCTTTAAAAACCATACTAGGACAGGGGAAATCTTATATCATAGGAAACATCTTCTTCCACCAATTGAAGAATTCAACATCAAAATAAAAAATTGGATGATCGACTCTTAATCGAGCCGAGAAAATAGTACGTGTCTCCATGCATGACTCTGAGGCTGGATGTACATTTATGTAAATATGAGGATACAACAAGGGAACTCTCTCTATAAATAATGTTATTAGTAAAGAACCGTATCCAAATTGATTATTCTTTCTAGTATTACAACTATTGAATTGGTCCTTCAAATTGGTCAACACACCACCACACCAGTTGAAAATCTTGCACTCCATCCACTCAACTTCATAAGACACTTGTGAGTTGGAAATGAGGTGGGGACAATTGCTTCTTTCCAATTTAGTGATGGTAAAATACATAGTGTGGAGAGGATGATATTCTATCTCCTTGATAGAAAAATATTTCCACTGGTCTTGTGAGACCCTACTCGAAAAAAATATGAGAGATAAGTGTCAATTGTCCTACTCGTGTCATGAGACCTGAACAATATAATGAGTACTCCTAGCTTTGAGAGCCTTTCCAGAAAATATATATCCTCAAGCTCGATCTTAAGGGGGTGAGGACCAACTCTGAAAACTTGTTAGAAGACATCCTGCATCGCTATAATTGTTCCAATAGCATTAGTTCTTTCCTCATGCTCTAGGTTTTAAACAAGTTTAATAACCCACAATTCCTAAGAGAATTGACGGTTTGTTGATCTTGTAAGGAAACTAAATCATCACTTTCGTTCTCTCATTCCTTCCATTCCAGCATGGTGGAAAGAAATACCCTAAAAATGACAAGAGGAATCATTAGTAAAACTTTGAGAACAAATGGGTACTTTTTTCTTAAGAAAAACTAAAAACAAAATGATTCATGCACCTGACGTCCTCCCAGAATAGGTCATAGGGAATTGATACCCCCTCTCTTTGACATACAGGGTGTCTGTGACACCCCCTATGAGGGGAGTGTCACTTCTCAAGGGCACCATGGAGGCCCTATCCTGGCTGGAATCCTAGAAAAAATTGCCTCAAAGGAGAAAATAAAACCATGAAAATATAGAGGAGGGAAAGAGCACCTACCTAGTCTAGACGATAGTCGAAACGGTGTCCTGGATCTCTCGAAATATGCAATAAAATAATTTCTCAAGAAAGGGTAAAATCTCATTTTTTACAAGCTCAAGTGAAAATGAATTGGAATTTATCCCATTTGGCCCTATTTTAACTTTTTAATTAATTCATTTTTACCAACTTTATATTAAATTACCCTAGAAAAGATAATTTTATGATTTTTGTTGATTTCTATCGAGATCTCACAATAGTTTTTTCTAGACTTGCTATGTTTGATGAGAAGAAGAACATTTTTTAGCGACCCCATCTTCAAAGAGTGTGCTTAGACTTTATTCTATCTCTTAAAAACAACGAAGACATCGTCTGTCAAAAGATAGTTTAACCCTTTTTTGGTCTCGTTAGACTATTTACAAGAAAGGAATACTATAACCACTTCAGCTAGAAGAGTTCTCTCTTGTATTTTTTTATAATTTTTCGGGCTTGAGGCACTAAAATTTAAGAAAAAATTAACTTTGTACATTTCTTTAGGTTCTTTTCAAACTCCCTAAACATGAAAAACCACCGATTTTACCTTCTTTGGACTCATAAAATTACTCATTGAAGGACCCATATGAGATCGAACCCTTACTTCATCAAGTTCGTTAAGTGTGTGAAGAGGAACTTACCAAAGGTGAGTTATACTGAGCATTTGTTATCCTCCTCAACCTTGTTAAAAAAAAAAGAGGTACTCATATGTCTGGATGGAGGAAAAAAATTGGGAAGTGGGTCAAGTTTTTGAAACATTACGACAGTTGTTTTTAGTCACCCTTGAACATGGCACATTTCTACATTTTTCTTACAGTTGGGTAAATCTGCATGTCTCTGAGTCACACCAATTCTATGTTTCATCATACTCTTTCAACTCCTTAGAAGAGAGCGTTCGGTTGTCGTCACATTATGTTTCGATCGATTCCTCATCGAGTAAATTCTTCCAAGTCACTTGTCATGTCGCGCAATTTTCAAGGGAAGTCTCAACTTCAATCAACATTTGTAGTATTATTCATTTTCATACCCATGTCATTCTGTCAACATTTTCTCTATCATATCAAATCACTATCCTAATCAGTTTTGTTTCGTTGATTGGGGATACATCATGGCCCTCCTTCGATGAGTCTGTTCCTTTTGACATCAACTCATTATTCGGTAGTCATACTTAGAAACCACTTAGTTCATTTGAGCCTACATGCCTCAATGACAGGTTTCCTCGCTTTCTATAGCGGGTTTACACCATCGACCCTTGATCAAAAATATTCCAATGAATGTTCAACTTCAACTCATTTCTTCATGGTCGTTGGAATATACTAGGGTACCTTGGGAGTCATTGTCATCATTGGTGATTTCCCTCGTACTTGTTAATGGTGTACATTAATGATTGGTAATAAAGTGGTTTCTACCATGTTTGACATCAATTGATATATTCACATGGCTAGATTTGTACTCTTTTGATATCAGGATGAAGACCCTAAGTTGGGTTCTCTCTCTGTTATGTCCTTTACCCAAGCTGTGATGAGGAATAATCTTATTGATATACATTGTCATATAGATCCACTTTTTATTGGTTCGTTGCTATATTATCATCATATTGTAGCTCCACTATGTAAAATCCCGTGGCTACAACATGATCGAGTCATGGAGGTATGGATCCACATTGTTTGTTGGGTGGACATATCCTTAGTCAGTTATTTCATGGATATGCCTTGTATTGGTCGGTTACCATGCTTCAAGTCCATTTTGTACTAAGCATAGGTATGCCTACCTTGGGATCATTCATATACATGTTGTTTGGTGTTTGTTTGCAGCTTCCATCCAACTCTCCTTAACCAACACTTATTATTGCACATCATTCAATAAAGTGTTTTGGCCATCAATGTTTTTCTAACCTCACACTTTAGGGGTAAATCTATTACACACAAATTTTTCACATCTAAGTGTTGCTCCCTGATACCACTTCTATGACACCATGAAAAACATTTTTTCATGTTCCCTAGTCATCAAAGAGAAGAAAATCCACTTTATGAAGGTTGAACACATATCTTTCCCCTTGTTATTTGTCTTATATGGATCACTGATGCCCCCCTACTATGGCTTAGGGAGCATCACTCTCAAGGTTATTCCTCTTGGTAGACTAGTAGGGGAGTGTCACTGATGCCTCATGCCAATGTCACTATGTGAGCCATCCCTATTAGGGTGGTTTTAACCAATCCCACCTTATTCTATGGTTTTAATCCAAGATACTTCTGGTGGTTATGATCGAGGGATGATTCACAAGCTTAAGTATCTCCTTTTTGGGTAATCAATACTAACTTATGGAGGAAATATCTCTACCTTCCCTTGATATTATAAGTTGGCTAAACCTCCCAAATCCTCTATATAAACAAGGCCTCTCAAGGTTGAAAGAGATTAGAAGGAATTAAGGTCTAAAGCATACGAAACTACTGTTTCATTTGTCAGCATACATTAAGGAGTTGGATAGGAGGAGTACTAGAGGAGGTTTGTATCACATCATGATTGTAAGTTCCATTTTTTCTCATATTAATAAACTTGTCCTATTTCTCTATTTTCATCTCCCTTCAAGTTTATGTATGAATGATTGTGACCTAGTTATGATAGGTTCTATCTAACTTGTTACAAGTAGTAGAAGAAGAGGATAGTTTTATTTCTTTGTAGGTAGACTCTGTTTGGAGCTAGACTAGATCCAACACCATAATCATAACCAACACAAAAATGTGCCTCCTTCTCTTCCTCTTTCTCTCTTATTTCATGCATAGATAGATGGAAATAAAGAATGTTAGTGTCCACTTGTTCTAGCTATCTTAGTTGAAGAAAAATCAACTAAGGTGAGCTCAACCTATCCAAAGGGTGAGATTTCTCATAATACTACCATGTTGACCACCATGGTATGTGAGGATGCCATGTTAGCCCCCATTAATAACGAATATGGGGCTAGCCATGTATGTATTTTCAAGAAGATTCTAGAAGGTCCAAAACCCTATCACGATTGAGGGTTGAGGAAGGAAAAAAAAACTACCCCTAAATGGATATCAGTTAAATACCGGGCCACTAGGAGGAGAGGGCTTTCCATTCTTTTGCATTATATACAACCATAGGCCAAAGGAAACTCCATAGAGAGTGTCTCTTTATTTGTACTTGCATCATTTCTATACCAGAGAAAAGAGAGTAGAGAAGTCACACCTTCTAGTTGGGTTTTTCTTCCTTGTGTTTATTTGTGGATGGTGTGATTGTATTTTATTGTTCTCAATTTTCCACATTTTATCTATTTCATGCATAGGCAAAAAATTAGTAACTAAATATTCTAGATATTGTTGAAATAATGTAACTGTGAAGAGAATTCTTGTTATTATTGTTATTTTATTTATTGGATTAATCCTCATTGTGGATTAATCATGTCAGTAATTGTATTAGGACCAAATCCCCTTTTGCAGACTGGTCATCGGACAATTATAATGGGTAGAATAATAAGTCGGCCCCAACAGTTATTATTGAGACCTAGAATTAATTTAAAGGTGGGTTTACCCACCCAGAGTGAGAGGTCGGCCCTACCAGTGAAACCCTGTCACACGTGCCAGTATTGTATATATGGGAGGCTAGCGCCTCACTTTATCACACAACTCACTTGCTCATTATCTTATGAGGCAAGCTACAATTACCAGTTGGAGAGAGGAGAAGAAGAGTGGAGCATCTCTTGGGGAGGACTATCTATATTGGTTTGAGTTATCTCTTGAACATTGTATAAGCTATTTATGATAAGGAATATGTTTTTGGGTTTTCTTCCCCTAGAGGGTTTTCGAAGATAAATGTTGTGTCTCTTGTGAATGTGTATTTCTCAGTGATCTTGTTCTTATGATGCTCTTATCTATTGAAATGCAAATAACTATAATAATCACATAAACATTAACATGGTATCATAGCCAACCTGAGGGAAGAACAATTTGCAAGAGGAAAAACGTCATTGTTACTGTACCCAAAAATTAGGGTTTTGCAAAAGTGAACATTTTCATCTCCCTAACCATCTAGAAAGTTGCACCCTCCCCCAAGGATCAATTTGGCACCTAGAGCACACCTTTTCAGAGGCTGGATCTCCTGGAAAGTGAAACCCTAGTTTCACAAAAGTACCAGAAGTACCAGAAAACCAGTACCAGAAGTACCAAAAGTACCAGAAGCACTAGTCCAAAAATCCGCAGATCAGATTTGGCAGGGCAAAAAAAATTGGATTTTCTTAGATCTAACGACACCAGGCTACTCGCCTCAGCCAAGCACACCTCATGGTAAGGTCAAAATTTGATTTTAAGCATTTTCAAGTTTTGGTCATTTTTGTAGCCTCAAGTACAAGATATTTGCAAGCACAAAGCTTGTTGAGAAACTAGAAGGCATAGACAAATTTTGTGCCTGGAAGTATCGTATCAATCTGATCCTTGCATAGAATGAACTAGAAAAATTTATCAAAGAATAAGTGGAGGAACCTGAAGGTGCCGTAGAGAAAGAGAAGAATTAGAAGGACTCAATCAAGGCTCAAAGAATCATTGCAAATTCAATCAAAGACCACCTGATCCCATATGTATCATCCAATAAAAATCCGAAGGAGATGTTTTACGCTCTAAGAAAACTATATGAAGGAAAGAACATCAATCAAAAGATGAATCTAAGATCTCAATTGAAGAATACCAAGATGCAGAAAGGAGAAATGATTCAAGAATATTTCTCCCG
>JZKD02S1658110.1:71935-83851 GCA_000966675.3 Picea glauca
CAGAAAGTGATAATTCAGGTAAATAATCAATGACAAAAGGAAGTAACAATAAAATTAAGATACACACCTGGTCGTTCCATCAAACAATGTAGGAGGCTCTGATTTGGAGTTGAGAACGGGTGGAATTAGATAGCTGCAATCGAGCAACACAATTTTAGTAAATCCAGTACAAGTTTGGATATGATAAAATCAAACAATTCAGTGATTTAAACTTACAGTGCTGCCATGTTAACCTGGAGAACTACAGTTATAAATATGTCTGCAAAACAAATGTCAAAAGCTTAGTGTCCCATTATCTGTGAAAGAATGAACGAACCCTACATTCTCTAAATAACGAAATCAAATGGATGGATTTATGAATTGCGACCTGGAACTGCTATTCGGATCTTACAAACGGTGAATAACAACGTAGAGTGAGATTGGTAGCGTGAGATTGGAATTTATTTATAGGAAGTCTTGCGATGTGGGTTCATGAACCTACAGCAGGTTCATGCACATACCTAGGTTCATGCACATACCTAATGGCATGTGGGCTGATAGCCTGCTACGTTAAGCCTATCCACATGTGGAATTTCGTACCGACAGTGAAAGTTAGTAGCATTATCTTTTGCTTCACAAGAAAAGTGAGTGAAGGTAGTCAAACAAGTTTGGTGAAAGACTGTACATATAATGTGCAAAGGTTTTAATGGTTTTCATCGGTAATACAAAGATTGCGTTTCTTCAATATAGATGATTGATTTTGAAATGGATTATTATAATTTTGATGTTAAAATTTTTATCATTAAATAATATATATTTATATTAATATTTTTATATAATAAAAAAAATTTACATATCAAAAAATTGAAATGTAATATTAAAAAAGTTGAAAAATATTTAATTTAATATATATATATATTTCTTTCTAATTAAAAAAAATTTACATATCAAAAATTGAAATATAATACTATAAAAAATTGATTTTTCATCAAAATCAACTTTACATAGAGGTTGATTTTTCATCAAAATCTTTTTGTAAATTTTGTAACAAGTATTTAATTATTTTTTTTTTTGATAAAGTTGAGAAAATGTTTTAAATTCTCTTGCAAGTTGAAACAAACTATTATAATAATTTGCATTCTAAAACAACTCATTAAAAATAAACACTGTAATAAAAAAAACGCATTAAATGAAACATAAAGAATAGATGAAAAGGAAATGAAAAATAACAACGGTAGATATGAAAACTCAAAAAAGCAATCTTATTTTTTTAATGATGGTAGGAGAAGAAACTTACAACTAAGTCCACGCTCCTAGTTGCACAATATATTTAATTTTAATAAGGACAATAATTTAACCTCCACACGGCAGTGCAACAAAGCAAAGAAAAGAGAAACCTCCACACGGCACCGCAGTTATAAATAAATAAAAAATAAACCAGCGTTACTGCCTTCATTTCACCCACTCCACTTCATGATTCGGATTCGATACGATATGGTAGCTACCGAGTTCGAATTCGATACATACGAAAATTATTGCTGAAAACTAATTCGACAAAAAAAATCGGTTCGAATTCGATACATACAAAATAAATAAAAATTGAAAAAACTAATTCGAAAAATCGTTAAAATTTCGTAGGGAAATAGTTATTGGTTGGTTTTCCAATATCTTGCATGTAAATAGTTACTATGTACAGTAAATTGTTACTGATTGATTTTTGGGCAACTGGGTTCGTTGGTGTTTAGTGTCAATCACAAAGATATTTAGGAAATAGTCTAAAAGTTAGTTTTTTTTGTTTTTTTGTTTTTTTTTTTTTTTTTGGTTTTTTTTTTTTTTTTTGTGGCTGTTTTTGATAACTTGTTTTTGTTTGATTTTCCTGAAATCTAGTGATGAATGGTTGGATTTGCAGAATCAGGTGATGAATGATTGAATCTGCAGATTTGAGTGGCTAAGTTTATATAATTCGAATGTTCTTAGGGTTTTTCATCATACTGAATCCATTTATGCAATCAGAAATACAATTTAAACAACAGAAAATAGCCATTTTATCCAAATTTACATCACTAACTAAAAAAACCAAAAAAAATAAAACTTTAACACCTACCCGTGCCCCCAATATAAAAAGTTCGTGGTAATCCGTCTGTGGTAATATGAAACGTTTGACTTTATTAGGTTGATAAATGGAACATGGCAATTACATATCCTTATAGTAATTTTTTAATGTAATTAGGTAAATGTTAAAAAGTAAACATGTTAATGGATGCCTTGATAAATGCAAGAAAGTTATTAACAATAAATCTGATCCATTGATTTTGGAGGACGACTAAGAATATGCCAACATCTTCAATGCATAGCCATCAGATTAGGGTTTAAGGTTAAATAAGGTTAAAAGATCATTAATTGTGCCCATTATTAATAAATGTACGCCTTTCAACGTAATTATGATTTTCCTCGAAACAAATTGTAACACTGAACAGTCGCTTCCTCTACATCTATCTATCTAAGATGCGAAGTATTATCTTTAACTTTGCCGGTTAAACGAGATAAATAAAGTATATCTTCATCACGGCACCGCACCGCTTGCACTGCAGCAAAGCAAGACAACTCCACACGGCACCGCACCGCTTGCGCTGCAGGAAAGCAAGACAACTCCACACGCCATCGCGGGAGCTATAAATATGCACGCTCTTCTCTCTCTCTTTCATTGCCATTTACTTTCATTATCTCATCTTATTTCACCTGGAATTTTTGCTGGATTTTCATTGTGTTATATTTCTGTCAATTTGTTGATTGATATCTATCTGCTTTTAGAATAAGTATTTTATCATGGCTCAAAATATACGTTTCGTTCGGGCTTTTGCTCGTGAACTACCGGTTGATTGATATCTATCGGATTTTAGAATAAATAGACGTACCGTTCAGGCTGATGCTCCTGAGTACCAGGACCGCAGCCACGCCCAAATTCACACTCAGGCAGCTCATACTAATCCAAATAAAAAACCGGGGCTGATGGATCAAATCAAGCAGATGATTCCTCGGAGGCCAGACTCAGACTCAGGCTCAGACTGCTCATTCTACTTCAACTTAGATGCCGGGACTCGTGGATAAATTCAAAGACATGCGTCCCAGAAGCCAGACTCAAACTGTTCATTCCAATCCAAATCAGAAGCCGGGGCTGGACTTTTTTCTCTATTTAGCAGAAGAAATGTTTTTTTAATGTAAATATTTGTATTACCTCAGTAGTTCAAAAACACTGTCACAGATGACTACAGACAAAACCTGGAATCTGGCCTGCCAAAATAGGAAACCAGTACCAGACCCAGATTTGAAAGTATAACCACTGTTTTATGACTTTATGACTTTTCGGACTTTTATGACTTTATGAGTTAAAAATTATAGACTAGTAAGATATGAATGTCACCGAGATTAATATATAGTAAGATAGTATTTATTTTAGAGGGTATTTGCAATTGTATACAATGTGAGTGGGTCTAATGGTTAAGAACATGTGTATTCTCTTATGATGTCAGAAGTTCAAAATCCAAAAAGTGTTTTATCCTAAACAACATAAGAAGTTCCCATACATCAATTTAATTTATAAGATTTTATTCATACATGGTCAGCCAAGATAACCTTTCATTCATAATTAGTAAATGAATGAAATTCTCTTATGAGTAACAATTAAAGGAGCTTGTTTCAAGGGGATTCTTGTGTTTGTCCTTTCTTTGTAAATGTTGATGTTTTTTTACTATCTTGAAATATTCCTAAATTATGTGAGGGGTTAACGATTTTACTAATGTCAATTTTGAATGTCCAAATATTGAAGCTTTTCAAATAAACAATTTATGTCAAGTTCATCGAATTGATATTGATCTTTTACTTTCTTTGCTAGTAAAATCTATTCTTCCTCTTCCTATCTCATGGTTGAAGTTTAGTTTTTTTGGTTGCATATATGCACTTAGCAACAATAAATGTTGTGTACGCTAAATATCATGGAATAAACTTAAAAGTACAAAAGAGACTATCAATTTGGGTGAAGGCTATACAGGTTCTGAGTTTTATCATGCATAATCCGCATGGGATGGGCATACATTTCACTTCAATTAATACACCATGCAACAACCTCCGGAGGCTGCTGCATGGTGTATTAATTGAAGTGAAATGTATGCCCATCCCATGCGGATTATGCATGATAAAACTCAGAACCTGTGTAGCCCATATTTCATTTTACTATGGTTTAAAACCCATCATTTCACCAAACTCATGATTTCACCTTTCAAGACCTGTCCACTCACCTCTTAATCATTGATCATCGCAACCTATTACTCACTGTCACCAAGCATGTCACTTACCGTCTTCGTTCATGGTTTCCGATCGTTCTCACAGTGAGAAATCGACAAAATCTAGGCTCAAATATGATCTTAGCTGGCTGAATAAATTAACAACTTAAATGCTTAATTTAATGCCTTAACCTACCACCAATTGAGCCCACAAATGTCTTGAGAAAGTTAGAATACGTATTTTGTGCACTGCGAGTTTGAATTCTGGAGTATTTTGTGCATAACAAGTTTGAATACAAGGTAATTTCAGAGCTTGCGCATTGTGAGTTTGAATTCTAGAGCATTTTGTGCACAACGAGTTCGAATACAAGGTAATTTCAGAGCTTGTGCACCGCAAGATTGAATTCTGGAGTATTTTGTGCACAACGAGTTCAAATACAAGGTAATTTCAGAGCTGCTTGTGCACCACGAGTTTGAATTCTGGAATATTTTGTGCACATTGAGTTCGAATACAAGGTAATTTCAGAGCATTGTTTTATCAGCTATAATTTAGAAGATCTTCGTTTTCTCATGGGTAAGCTCTTATTCATAGATATAGTTTATTGTATTGTTGGTTATATACATTCAACCACGGGTGTGTTCTTATTTCATTTTATATCAATGGTATTTTTTCCCATTTGAAGTTAGCCCAAAATCTAGAGTGCTTTGTAATTTATGGTTCACATGCAAATTATCTCATTGTTTTTTAGTGTAACATTCATTGTATCATTCTCATGTTAATGCTCTAGACTCCTTTACATGTTTGAAAACTTTAATGCTTGTTTCCCCAATTTCAACAAAAAAATATTGACGCTTTGAAAAAAGACGCAAATTTCCCTGTAACAAATTCCATCCTGATAGCGAGTCATCATGATGTTCATTCTATTTTTCAAATATTTTTTTTTCATTGGTTTAAAAAATATCGACAATAGCAAATTTTTCTCATTTTTCTCCTCATATATTGAACGGTCGCATATATATTCAAACTCTACATTGTGGTCATTGCTAGCCGTCATGTTCCTTCCATCTTTCAAATTATTAACCTGCGATTTTTTCACATTTTTCTCACTGGGTTAAAAACTTAAGCTATGAATACGAGTGAATTTTTTGCTTTTTTTTCTTAATGGAGTTAAAATTATGAACCCAACGAAACTTTCAGATTTTTAGGCCAAAAGTGAATTAGTAGTTTGTTTGGCACAAAATGTATGGATTTTCATATAAATGTCTTCAGGTAGACATAAATGGAAAATTATTATTAAAATAAATTTTCTATGTATGTTTAGATAAAGTCATAATATTTAAGCCACATGCATTATTCTATGTATGTTTAGATAAAGTCATAATATTTAAGCCACATGCATTATTTGGCCTTAAGAAAGAGTTGATTTTTTTTTCTTTTTCTTAAACGTTGATTTAGGAATTTTTTGGCATGAATTATTAAATAGGACATCCCATTATTATTACTATAATTGTCTTCTTATTTTAAAATGACAAATTCCTAGTCCAGATATCGTATTCACAAATATCGACGAGAAAACACTTTTCATAATTTATGTCAAATTGGTCCTTTTAGAATTATTATGTGTGTCGAGTTTTAGAGGGTGAGATTTTATGACCTGATATTTTAGTGAAACAACTAGCGTAGATAGCCTAGAGTTTACAATATTATGAAATCTTTTATTATGTAATTTAATACTTTAGTMTTAGAWTYAATATTATTAATGTAGTGATCAAAATAAAGAAACAAGTAAATAAACATACTATTCACACATATCCAAGAGTAGAGTAAACCTAATAAGAAGGCTAGGCCTATAYGATGCTTTTTTTTTTCTTAATTATGAAATGCAAGTACAAAGAAAAGSGTATTAGCTATGCATTTTACATACACATTGTGGTCTAAATGGCTACTAAAGAATCCTCTACCTTTTGTGTTATGATTCAATATCTCATTTCTAGATGAGTGTTTCAACAATGGAACAATAACAATACCAAAATAATGGAACCCCTTCCTTTCCTAGAGGCCTAGTATTTAACATAGCATGATAGTCATTTAGGTTCATGGTTGGGGTTTTTATATTCCTCATCTCTTGATTATTGTTATGGTTTTGGACCCTCTAGAATCTTCTTGAAAGTCCACATGTTACTAGTCCCACATGTGTGAGTAATGGGGGCTGACATGACATCCCCTTGATACCATAGTGGTCAACAGGATCTAGGTCAACTCGCGAGAAACATAACTAATGCATATGAACTTTGATTGAGGTGATTTTTGCATCGTTGGAAATCTTTCGATGTGTAAATAACATCGAGGGGCTAGGAGCTAATATTGCAAAGTTTTGAACTCCCAAAGTATCATTTGATGTCTCAAACCAGTTTTGAAAGTTTCTAGACCCCAAATCACCAAAGTAGGACATGTCCATTAAATGGTCCCTGCAAGCCAATTCCTTAAGTTTTTTCACCCTAAAAGTACCAATATAGATAACAAATTATATAATGATACATTTTGGATCATACCTCCACATTTATGGAGGTTTTTAGTCCCCAAAAACTAAATTACTAAATGAGATGATGAAAATTTTCCTTTACCTTCTCCTTGGACTACCTTTTGGCCTTGCATGGAAGTTTCCCTTTCAACTCAACCTGCCAAAGTTCATTTTTCCCTTATCTTGTAGTTTTAGATTTCTTCTGCAAAACTATATATTTTTCCAACTCTACTTTAGCAAGGCTCATAGAGTTTCAAGTATTGAGTAAATGTACATATATGAGGGTAGAATTGTGGTTTATACCTACAATACTATCACTAATTTGTTGGAATCTTTGGCTTGGAATTCCTTAACATTGTTCAATGCTTATAGCTAAGGTGTGCTCTTTAATTGAATTGCAAGTTTAGATTTATTTCATAGTGTGATGTGTAACCATATGCAACAACTTGGGATTGCATCATATGCTCTGTACAAAGTGTAGGGAATGCCACCTACAATAATACCTTTGATTTTTTTTGCCACATATATCAAGATGCAATTAAAACCATTCAAGTCAAAATACTCCAAGATGCATTTGCAAAGTTCATCTCCAAGCTAATGTGCATTGAAATTAGCTACAACCATCAACCCACAAGCATATGAATACACATATTAAATGCATCAAGGTTATAGTGATAGCAATGAAGAGGAGTAGTGTTTTCATTTGTAATATTGCACACGCGCGTACACACATGCATGTATGTATGCATGTATATGCATATATCTTGAATATGCATGGGTATGGTTGATTAAGAACATTCATGTAACTAACATTAGATACTATGTTTGTAAAAAACATTGTTATTTATTATTCTATAAAATGTTATGTACATGAGTCAATGAGATCTCATTACTCTCATCATTGTCTCGAATTTTACTGTATCATGTTATCCCATTTAGATTATAGAACACTGGATCACATAAAATGGACTATAATGCAACATTGAGTATTAGAGAACATTGACAAATCTTTATAAAAACTCAATGTTGTATGTGTTGATCTCTAAAAACTTCAAATTTTTATAAGTATTCTATAGATGGGAAAGTGGAAAGACATTATGGAGTTGGAAACTGAAGACCCTAAAAATATTATAGAATTTTTAGCTAAAGATCTAACATGGACAGAAATTGGAGGGGATCAAGTTGCTATTATTCCATATAGTTAACTTGAAGATTTTATAAATGGAGAGCAATTAGTTGAATATGCTCCCACTCAATTTGTTGTTAATAGTCTGATCTCCTCTTGTCAATTTGTATATCGTGAAACTGTGCGTATTCTTTGTAGGCCACAGATCAGTAGAGGCCCAATGCTATATTTTTTGGACACGATGCACTTAAAATTCTAATAGTTCGGAAGTCCGATTGGCAGTTTGTATATCGCGAGTCTATCGGTGCTTTTTTTAGGGCACAGAAGAACAGAAGCCCAAATTTCAGCCCGACATCCCGAGAACCCGCCATCCAAAAACTGGCTAAGAATGGAATAAGGGCTCCGCTTTGTAAAATTGCATATTCTGTATGTATAAATTAAGTTGTCCAGGAACCTTTCATTTCTTAAATTTCAATTTCTATTGTGTCCACGATCCCTTCTTTTAAAGAAAACTAAGTCAGGAATGCTAATTTTTTTTGTGTTTTTTGTCAACAAACCTATGTAACAGACATTACCACTATTTTTTACAATTCAAATAGTCCAATATCTTCTTTTCAATTTGTATATCGTGGAACTCTGGGTATTCTTTGTAGGCCACATAACAACAAACGCCCATTTTTCATCCTGCCAGCTCGAGAACCCGCGATGCAAAAAACTAACTAAGTATGAATTCACGACTCCATGCATACTCTATAAAATGTCATCACCATACTCTATAAAAATACTTATTTCGTATGTATAAAAGTAAATACCTTTCATTTCATAAATTTCAATTTCTATTGTGTCCACGATCCCTTCTTTTAAAGAAAACTAAGTCAGGAACGCTAATTGTTTTTTGTTTTTTGTCAACAAACCTAAACTGCAGAGCAATGATAGATACATGGTGTTTTGTCTGAGTTTCCTCCCCGTATTCCGAACTCTGCTTGTCAATTTGTATATCGTATAACTCTGGGTATTCTTTGTAGGCCACGGAACAACAGGCGCTCATTTTTCAGCCCGCCAGCCTGAGAACCTACAATGCAAAAACTGGCTAAGTATGAATTCAGGACTCCGTGCATATTCTATAAAATGTCATCCCCATACTCTATAAAAGTGCATATTTCGTATGTATAAAAGTAAATACATTTCATTTCATAAATTTCAATTTCTATTGTGTCCACAATCCCTTATTTTAAAGAAAACTAAGTCATGAACGCTATTTTTTTTTTGTTTTTTGTCAACAAACCTATGTAACAGACATTACCACTATTTTTTCCAGTTTTTTCCCACATACCCATGTACATCAAGTTCTTTCCCACGTGTCTGTACTCCATCACATTTATTCCCTTTCCTGCGGATGGGGTGTTAGTAGATCACACGCGTCGAGCGAAGTAGTTAGGACCGATCCTCTGTGGCGTCAACCACGTGACGACCATGTGCCACTCCCTCCCACCTGCCTCATGAATTTAAGTTCAACTCGCTCGAGGCAGGGTGACATTACTCTCAGTGCGCCCTGCTTTGCCTTCACACCCTTTTGACGGACCAACACCCTTGCTAGGCCTTTACTTTATGCGTGCGGCCATTTATGGAACGTCACCAGCTCCCCGACCTATTTCAATTGCTCCAGCAGCTCCAGATGGCTCATTATTTTCTGGTTTTTCTTCTCAGAGCTCAACCTCTTGCCCAGCTTTTCCCTACTCTGCTTTTATCCTCTCCTGCTCTGTTCCTAGCACATTTTCTCTCTCCCACTATCCTGGAGATGCCCCGACTACGAGGGAAGTCGAAATGCGAGCCAATCTGACAGCCAAACCGACCTCTCTTGGTCCTCCATCCCCCACCTACTCCCTCCCTGTTATCCTCCTCCTCTTCGGCCACCTCGTCCTCCTCCCTAGCACAATCGACTCAAATTCTCGCTTCTCTCCCACCCCTTACTGCATCCCTTGCCAATAGAATGGAGGGGCTGGACTGCTCAGGGGCCTCACTAGACTACAACCCATGACCTTTAGGAAATTCAACATCTGTTTCACACCTAAGCCCTTTGGCTCCTCCCAACTCTTCAGCCACCCAGTCACTTCAGGACTAGCCTCACGACGCCCAATTTCAGATTGATGGTCTAGAAGCCAGTCAAAATTCGCGACGACAACCCCAATATCGATCTAGTTCCAACGCTAACCAAGAATGCGAGTGACAAATAGGCCTTGCACTGGTGCAGAACCTGGTATTCGACCTGCATCGAGACATGGACGACCTCTGGTTCTGCCTAGAGACCTTGGACGACAAAGTTTCTCAACTCCTGCAGTTGCTCTCTGCATTATAGGGTGCTCATCACCTCCCAACAGAGGCAATCCAAGCAGCAACAACCCAACCAACAACAACCTCGGCACCATTGTTGGCACTGAAAAATTTGGTCCACGCAGAGATAGACCGCCAGGAGCAGAGGATTCCATCACGTCCGGAGGACGTCCAGAAGGAAGAGCACGTGCCATCATAAACCGAGGACGCCATGCAACTGGACTAGACATCGGTCAAGGAGGAGCCGTCTCCTCCTGGGGACACGACATTTCTTGTCTTTTGCATGGCCACGTCGCCACACTACAACCCATACTGATGATGTGTTTGTTGCTTTTGTCTGTTGTTTTGTCATGTGCATGGCGACCTTTCATGCATTTCTCCATGGCTATTATAATTATACTCTCTACACTTTCCACAGTTGTAATGACCACCATTAGGGGTCAGGATGTTGAACTCTTTTTGCGTCAGTAACAGTTTATACTTCAGGTATGAAGCAGTTCGACTGGCTGAGCTGGTTTCCCGTAAGGGCAGTTCAGTATTTACAGCTTCAAACCATGGAAATTCTCTATACTCTTTCATTTTGACAGACTTGTATACAATCTTACTTATAAAAAAATAATATTTAATAAAATTTAAATAATTGTTTATACTATTCATTTGGTAAAACATGTCATAGCATTCTATAAATTACTATAAATCTCCATACAATGTTATAATATTCTATAAATTGCAGTCTCATGTTTATGACAGAATTGTTCGGTGCAAAATGTATATAACGAAAGTCTTTGGTGCAAAATGTGTATCACGAAACACATTGGACATAAAAAGTGTGAACCCGCGACTCCGCAAACCCACAACTCCGTAATTGTTCGGTGCAAAATGTATCAAGTTTAATAGCATTATACAAATTACTATAAATCTTGGTACAATGTTATAATTTTCTATAAATTACTCTCATGTATATGATGGAATTGTTGGGTGCAAAATGTATATCACGGAAGTGTTGGGCTATATATTCATCACACGAGCCCCTTCAAATTGAAATAGTCTGCAAGTCTGTTCTCAATTTTTATATCGCAAAACTATCGATGCTATTTGTAGGACACATAACAACAAAAGCCCGATTTTCAGGTCTCCAGCTCGAGAACCCGTGATCCAAAAACTGGTTAAGTCGTATAGTTTATGGTCTCCAGGAACCTATAATTTCATAAATTTCAATTTCTTGTGTCGAGGAGCCCCTCTTTTAAGGAAACCTAATTCGAAAATGCTATTTATTTGATCATTTTGTCCCCCACCCTATGTAACAGACATTGTTGCTATACTTTTTGCCCTTTTTTCCACAAGCGTATGTAAAACCTATGTAAAGAAAACTAATTGACGAATGCTAAATTTTTTGGACACGAGCTCCTTAAAATTTAAATGGTTCGCGAGCCCGATTCTCAATTTGTATATCGCAGAACTACTGGTGCTATTTGCGGGAAACTAATTTGCGAATGTTGAATTTTTTAGACACGAGCTCCTTAAAATTCAAATAGTCTGCAAGTCCGATTCTCAATTTGTATATCGCGGAACTATCGGTGCTATTTGTAGGACATGGAACAAGAAAAATCCGATTTCCAGGTCCCCATCCCAAGAACCTGCGATCCAAAAACTGGTTAAGTTGAGAACCCACTTTTTT
>JZKD02S1658110.1:114999-125460 GCA_000966675.3 Picea glauca
ATATATATATATACTAAGTATATATGCTGATATATATACTAAGTATATATGTTGGTAGATATACTTAGTATATATACTTGGTATATATACCATCATATATACCAAGTATATATACCAACACATATACCTAGTATATGTCAATATAAATATTGGTATATATACTTAGTATATTTATAGTTGTATATATACCATCATATATACCTAGTATATATATTATATTAAGTAGTCATATGATTTTTTTTTCCAAAGAAAAAAATCGTAATTTCATTAAGGAGGTACAAAATTACATTCACAGGTATATACTAATTATAAGGAAATAGCCAAGTATATAGTAACTAGTAAGGGAACCAGAAAAAAGAACCAAAATTACATTTAACTAGTGCTTGTAGAACTTCCCCAAACATGGGTAAAAAAGAACAGAATTAAAAGAGGCCCAAGAGGGCCTAGATCTAGTTAATAAGGCACTAAACCAAGTTACAAATCCTGTCAAAATAGATTGAGAAACCCTGTTGTTAGGCTATGAAAAAGGTATACATATCTTCCTTTTTCCCACATTTCATGATATCATTTTGATTGACTTTTCGGTTATTTAGGAGCAAATAGAATAGAAAATGAATAATATACTCTTTTGCGTTATTGATAAAGTTAGATAACATAGATTCTAAATATGATTGGAATTGTCTGGTTTTATTACAGGATTAGTTAAATATTGTCAAACCCAAGATAGAAAAAGAAATCTTGAAGATGCGCAAGCTATTGGA
This sequence comes from Picea glauca, assembly GCA_000966675.3. Lineage (NCBI taxonomy): Eukaryota > Viridiplantae > Streptophyta > Pinopsida > Pinales > Pinaceae > Picea > Picea glauca. Next base: position 115,761 of record JZKD02S1658110.1, read on the forward strand.
GGTTGAGGATTGCATGGCGCAAGGCAATTTTGAAGATGTTTGAGTTTCTCGTATTGTAACTTTATAATAGTAAAACAATCCTAAGGATCTCTCGATCCTCATGATAGCTTAATTTACCTAGACTATTGTAATATATAAAGGGTAAAATAGACCTTGAAGAGGAGAAGAATTGCATCCAAGAACTCAGAACTTAGAATTGCTCTACGTTAACAGTTTTTGTAAAATGTTGTACCAACTATGAAATTAATAAAAGCTTTGAGCGGTTTTAACATTTCTATATACTGAATTTCAAATAGTAGTGCTTCTAAGGACCAAGCGCCCAGTCTGAAGGAGCTACTGTTCAACCTATAATTGTATCAGTTCAATTTCTATTTTGTGATTTGATTATGTTTTACAATAGTTAAATGAATGCATAAGTGTGCTGATGATTCCATGTCAATTGCAAAAGATAGATGTTCCTGAAGCATTAGATGATTGATGTTCCAATTTCCATTACTGAGATTTGATGTGTGATAGTTCCACGTAAGTTCACACTTGTTGTTCCTTTCACTTAGTTTACAATTGTTGTTCCTTTCACTTAGTTTACAATTGTTGTTCCTTTCGGTTAAAATATAGTTGTTATTGCTTTTGATAGAATTACGATTGCTGTCTCTTTTCAATTAGATTACAGTTTCTGTTTCTTTCCATAGATAGAGTAATTCGCCTTTTCCTTTCCAGCAATTTGATTCAGAATAATAGTCAATTCTGCAAGTCTTTACTTAGATTCAATTATTACTCTTAATATGAATTCAATAGATTAATTAGTTCATTTCCATTGCACAACTTTAGATTTCAATTCCTAGAATCTTTAATGAATGTTTGAGGAACTTTATTGTTGATAAACTTAGATTTTCTTTCACTACACGATTTTAACCTCTATAAGCTATCTACATAGACTTTGCCGATATTCTTTGAGATAAAAGATGAATCCTCGAGTTGATAAATTAATGTTAAACTAAGGTTGTTTTTAGACATCTTTAGAGCCTAACATTTTGGCGCTATTGTCAGGGAAGAACGTCAAAGATAGCATAGATTGTGCCTCTAGAGGACTAGGTATTGAAGACGAAAGGTAAGAACCTACGAAGGTGATAAGTAAGATGCTTATGCCAATGCCTACCTCCAGCTGATGCAAAAAAAGGTAGCATAGGTGTTTTTTTTCTTTTTTTCGTTGTTGTGTGAAGTGTGTATGACTAAGAAGAAAGATTTTGAAAAACCAAAACCCCCACCAAAAATTACCAAAGCCCAAGGCTCGGTGCTCCCTGGAAGAAGCACTTTCATAGACGACATCATCCGAAAAGAAGAATCTCAAGCTTCGGTTGGACCTAGAAAAGGATCTACCTGAATCCCTTAGGTGGCAGTTTCACCAACTACTGCCCACATTGAGATCCATAGAAAAACTTAAGGGACTGAGTAAATATTTTAGAGCACAGATCTTCCACCCCTCGTCCCTTTAGAAGAGGGAAACTCTTGTAATCTAGAGGAAGGAGAAGGAGAAACCAGTGGGATAGCCGAGATAGACCCACCAACTGACCTTGAATCTCTTGTGAAAGAAGAAGGCATACCCAAAATCCCAGATAGAGGAAGTGAAATCAAATCCCTTAGAGGATCACATGACCAAGTAATTCAAATAAAGTACCTAGATCAAGAAATCCCTGAAGATTTCTGGCATATTTTCGATCAAATGGCAAAACCAAATCCACAACGTCCCCAGAATTCCACTTTGGAATATCTGATAGTTGATCCAATCGCTAATGCCCCCATGAAGGCAATTCCCCTAAAAAACCTGTCAACCTTTCATGGATTAATCTCAGAAGACCTGGACACATTCTTATTTGAATTTGATGTCCTATGTAGAGGGTATGATTACACCTCTAAACCCCCAAAAATAAAATTTTTACCCTCCACTCTGAAAGGAGCAACTCTACGCTAGTTCATGGGATTGGGAGGGGTAACTATAAACTCATGGGACGAAATGAAATAGGCCTTCTTGAAAAAATATCAGGATTATTGTAGAACTAGAGACTTAAAAGACAAAATCTTTCAAATGACTGTAAAAGAAAATGAATCATTAGAAGAATATGTCGAGAGATTTCAATATAATTTACAAAGATCACCCTATGGCACGTTACCAGGTGAAGTTCTTAAGGCAACTCTGATTAAGGGTATGAAAGATGAATGGGTAGAAACATTGAATTTAATGGGGAAGGGTGATATTTATCAAGAGGCTTATGAAAACATCATCCTACTATGCGTCAGGTGCTCTAGAGGAAGTTCACAGACCAAATCAGGGATGCATATCCCCCTCACCAGAAATAGCAATATTACCAGCGAGGGTGTTACGCGAGCTGAAGTCGGTAATCTCTTAGAAAACTTCAAAACAGATATTTTGAGCACTCTGAATACACAATTGGATGTATTGCAGGCCAAACAGAATAAAATAGAAGAAGAACCTATGTTGGCCATATTTTTCCACAGGTGCAGAAGGAAACATGGTCCAAGGGATTGCCCTTTGGACGTGGTTCGGGTTTGTGCTATCCGTGCAAAATATCACGACACGGAACAATGTCCATCACTTCTTGGACTGAAATCTATCTTTAGAGAAACATAATAAGAAACAAAGCCTTTATATCTAATGGCCCGACGACGTCAATGGCAGAATCAACCTCCAAATACACTACATGACCCTTCCTCTTTCCTCTCTGGATAGTATAATCAGCAGCAAGCTCTTGGTAGCACATGGCAGGGTTAGACGTTTACTAATCAGAAATGGCAACCACAACAATACCCACCTGCAAATCCCAATTGGCAAAACCAACCCGCTACAAATCCTCCATGGCAGAATCAACCAACCACAATTTCTACTTGGTCTCACTCACAATATCCCACCTCATCTTGGTAAAAATTAAATAACAACATCTACCCTTCACAGTGGCCCAACATGACTACCCAAAACCCAAATTGGAATCAGAGTTGGCAGTGCCCCATGGGGACAAACAACCAACCCATAGGGATGGCCCCTCAAACTCAGTCTACACTACAAGCACCACTCCAATTGCCTCAAAATCCACAATGACAATTGTGCCCTCAACTACCAGCCCAACCTCACCTGAATCCAAATAACAGACCGAATCAGCTCGTCCAGATTGTGGAGAATGGGAAAGGAGAGATCAACTCAGTAGGGTGTAGCGAATTACGGTTTTGATCAGGATGGATAATCTCTCCTGAAGAAAATAACGTTTTTCAAGAACAGGAGAGTGTAAAACAACCAACAATAACACCTTCGACTATGGTAATAACAGAAGAAATCGAGCAAGGGGGGAACACAGTCGAACCACAAGATCTCGATAAGGACGCAACTCCCTCCCCTCTGTTCCCCGAAAGATTTATGATAACAAAATCGACCGTATATCCCAACTTCGACATAGTAGGGTAACTCAAGAATTTATATATTAAGATTCCACTCCTGCAAGCTCTCCATGACATTCCAATCTACACAAAAACGATCAAGGAGCTATGTGGGAGAAATCTCGTCAGAAAAATTAAAAATCCATCATCAACAGTCTGTTTGGTAGGAGCCTTGTCTGATCTAATTGTAGGTAGACAAGAACCAGTCAAATATGCAGATCCGAGGAATCCCATAGTGACAATTCAGATCCAGGGTTGTTCTTTTCCAAATACACTAGTCAATTTGGGAGCATCCATCAACATCCTGACTATGGAAACCTGCAATACCCTGGGTTTTAACTCCTTCGAACCCACCACAATAATGTTGTAGTTGGTGGATCGATCGGTAGTTTGACCAATTGGCACATTACATGATGTAGCCATCTTCGTCAACTCTTGGGAATATCCGACAGACTTCCTCAGCATCAACCCATGAAGTAGACTTGAAGTGCATCCATTAATACTGGGCAGGCCATGGATTGCAATAACAGATGCGTATATAGGATGCCAAGCAGGTAATATGACAATCACTAGAGGGGGTATAAAAAAGAATCTCATTTTATATACTCCTTCTAAGCCAAGTCCAACTTTCGTATATCCACAATTTCCACCACTGCGATACCCAGAGAGGGATTTACGAGCTCCTCTTACACAGGAGGAAGCCCTCAAACTTAAAAACCAGCTAGAGGACGATGTAATCAGTGGGTTTATCAATAGTCCATCCACCATGAGCAACCCAACTTGCCAAATGCTCCAAGCTGTTCTAGATTGTGAAGCATAGGGAGACCTACTGGAAGATTTAATGGAACAAAAAATTCCAACTATAGCGGTTCATAACAACAAACCCGTCGAGATTGCACCAGGTAGGTCTCTAAACATCAATGCCAATTTAGATGAACAACAACAAAAAAAGCTAATTCAGGTCCTCTCCAAATACCAACAAGCTTTTGCATGGGAATATTCTGATATGAAAGGGATTGATCTGCAACTTTGTACACACCACATTTATGTTGAAAAATATGCCCAGCCAATCTGACAGCCACAAAGAAGGTTGAATCCTCACCCTAGGGATATTGTTAAAGAAGAATTACAATATCTGTTGGACATAAATTTTATATATCCTATCTTAGATAGTCGGTGGGTTTTCCCATTAGTGATTGTCCCAAAGAAAAATGGGAAATGGCGAATCTGTGTTGACTATAGGGAACTTAACAAAGCCACTCAAAAAGACCACTTCCCTTTTCCTTTGATTGACCAGGTCCTGGATACTTTGGTAGGAAAGAAATTCTTTTCTTTCTTAGATGGTTTTAGCGGGTACAATCAGATTTAGATTGCCCTAGAAGATCAAGATAAAACTACATTCGCATGCCCCTGGGACACTTTTGCATACAAAGTATTACCCTTTGGAATTTGTAACACTCCCGCCACTTTCCAAAGGGCCATTCTGAGCATATTCAACGACCTGATCAGCGAATGGCTTGAAGTCTATATGGATGATTTCACTCCTTATGGCGATGACTTCAATCAAGCACTGAATAACCTGGAGAAAATACTAGAGCAGTGCATTGCGACCATGTTATGTTTAAGCCACAAAAAATGTCACATGAGGATGACAAAAGGTGTGGTACTAGGGCATTATATCTCTGCAAATGGAATTAGGGTAGATCCAACAAAAATAGAGGTAATCCTTAATCTACCTACACCACACACACAAACTGAGGTACGTAATTTCCTTGGTGCTTCAGGATACTATCGTACGTTTATGGAAAATTTTGCAAGAACCGTTGCACCTTTAAATGCTTTGACTGGTAATGTAGAGTTTCAGTGGTCTGACAAGTGTGATGTGGCATTTGCAGGACTCAAGAAGTTTATCTCGACAACACCAGTGCTAAGGGGACCAAATTGGAAAATACCATTTCACATCTCCACCAATGCATCAGATATTGCCATAGGCGCTGTCCTCGGACAAGAGGAGGAGAAGAAACCCTATGCCATTTATTTTATTAGCAAGAATCTCAATCCAACTGAACTTAATTACACAGTAACAGAGAAAGCAGAGAAATAATTTTTAGCCGTTATACATGCCATCAATAAATTTCGTCATTATATAATAGGCTATCCGGTCATTCGGTATACTGATCATTCTGCTATTAGATATCTAGCTAATAAACCAATTACTAATGGACGGATCACTCGATGGTTGTTACTATTGCAGGAATTTGATATCACCATCAAAGATTGGTCCGGGAGAAAAAACCTTGTCGCAGACTTCCTATCTACCATACCCAAAACAGACAACTCCTTAATAGTCGAAGATCAATTTCCAGACGAGCATTTGTTTGCCGTTACTACAAAGCCACCTTGGTACGCTGATGTGGCAAATTACCTGGCAGAGGGAAGATTACCGACACATCTTTCATCAAGGGAAATAAAACTAATCGTCCAATGTAGTGCACGATTCACCTGGATTAACGGATATCTCTTCCATACAGAAGACAATCTCCAGATTCACAGATGCGTACGAGACGACGAAATATACGACATACTTAAGTCCAGAGATGATGAGCCTTGTGGTGGGAATTTTGCAGATCACAGGATTGGACACAAAATTTTGCAGATGGGCTATTATTGGCCCTCAATATTTAGAGACACGAAGAAATATGTCCAGACCTGTGATAGTTGTCAATGGATGAGAAAACTAGGCCAGGCTGATGAAATGCCTTTGAAATCACAAGTAGTTGCGAAACTATTTGAGAGATGGGCACTAGACTTCATTGGCCCCTTCAATCCAAAGTCAAGTTAGAAGGCCTATATTCTAGTCACAATGGACTACATGACTAAATGGGTAGAGGCAGAAGCCTTACCAAATGCAATAGAAGAAGTAGTCATCAAATTTCTTTTCAAATTATTTGTACGCTATGGACTACCAAGAGTAGTAATTATTGATGGGGGGTCACAATTTACAGCTCATAGAATCACCACCAGCCTGGATAATTATCATATCAAACACAAAATTACTTCCTCGTACCATCCACAAGAAAATGGGCAAGTGGAAAGCACCAATAAAGTCCCGGAGGCAATCCCGACAAAGACTGTCTCAACAGACAGACAAAATTGAGCTTCAGAGCTCCCAAATGTCTTATGGGCTTACCGCACAACATGGTGTAACACCAATGGCTACTCTCCTTATCATTTAGTCTATGGCAAAGAACCCATATTTCCAATCGAGTTTGAAATCAAGACTCTAAGGATGGCCCAGGAAATTGGACTGGATCTTACAAAAGAACATAAACAACACCTTCAACAACTCAACAAATTGGATGAAGCACGTTTGTCTATTGTAGAGTGCACGACTTTTATTCAACAACAAAGAACGACCTGACACGACAAGCATATCAAGAAAAAAACATTTAAAAAAGGTGATTGGGCGCTCCTCTATGATTCCAGATTCTAGTATTTTCTAGGAAAATTACAGACACGGTGGCTAGGACCATACAAAATCAATGAAGTCCATGATAATGGCACAATCACGTTAAGCACCATCGATGGGTCTAGATCTCCATTTCAGGTCAATGGACATCAGCTACGACTTTATCATCAACCGCCCTCAGAAGAATCTTTCTACCAGGAAGTAAGTAAGGATCCTATCGTTCGAATTGTGGCTGGCTAGGAAGGTAATCCAGCCACCCCAACTCCATAAATGTTGAATTATGCTGACACTGTACATACTGTATATAATTTTATTTTATTTTGTAGATTTTATTCAGATTTTTTTTTACACTCATTCGAGAAAATCATAACTAGAGAGGATAACTGTAAATGAACTCATTTAGCACATTTTTATGTTCCGAAACTCCTGCTTCATCCCATCACCCAAACCCTATCTTTCGCAGAGAAACAATTGTGTCATGGTTCAGTAGCAACAATTGGGTAACTATAACGAAATTCATAACATTAACAAACCATCCACTACTTAATTTTTAAATAAACCAACTCATAAAGGAATTTAGTTGATGACCAATCAACCTTGACTTCAACCAAAATACATTTCCGGGTTTCTAAAAATTACCTATTCAGATGGTTAAAAACCTAACAATTGTTGTTCCTTTTGCGTGCCTGTTGTTCCTTTGAACGGAACAATTGTTGTTCCTTTTGTGCGCTTGCTATTCCTTTGAATGAAATAATTGTTGTTCCTTTTGCGCACTTGTTGTTCCTTTGAATGGAACAATTGTTGTTCTTTTTGTGCACCTGTTGTTCCTCTTTTGTTCCTTTAAACGAAACAATTGATGTTCCTTTTGCACGCCTGTTGTTCCTTCGAACGAAACAATTGTTGTTCCTTTTGCACGCCTGTTGTTCCTTTGAACAGAAAAATTGTTGTTCCTTTTGCGCGCCTACTATTCCTTTGAACGAAACAATTGTTGTTGATCCAGGTGGATATTGGTGGCCACCCACCTATTCCACTTGGACCCCCACCATTACTTCTTTCAGTTTTTTAGTTTTCGCACAGTTTACTATTTTTAGCAGTTTTTCGGGTCCTGAACTTCTAGAGCCATTTTGAGGCCCTAAACAACGTTTTGTACAAAATGTTGTAGTCCTCGGATAGATGTTTCCAATGGGCTATCATACGCCTAAAACAGAGATCGTATGCAAAAGTTACGACCCCGAGAAGTTGATGTACCAACTTACCCAAACGGGGCCCACATGACTTTTGGCACTTCATCTCCGAGGGTTAGGTTTTTGGATGTATAGGAATTTTGGCATTCCCGTTTATTGTAAAAGGGCCTTCAAAGCCTCATTGTAATCATCTTCTCACGGATGCGAGTAGCGGCCACATCTCTTCTCAGAGATAAGCTACCAGCGCGCTAGCTAGTTTATTTCCATTCTGTTTGTAAGCATATTTCAGTCATTTGTTATTAATGAAATGAAGTCTTATTTCTGCTGCATCTCTGTTTTTATGTGTATTTATGTATTTCATTGTGTTCCTACATAAATCCATATCAGTGGCATCAAATTGGTCTTCTCATTCTCGATCCTTCTTTGCATGTCCCCAACGAGATCGGGGTATAAGGAGTTGGGGCTCGATCTGGTTGAACCTTTGCAAGATCGGCCTCACAAACCCCGATGACCGCGCATGGGGGAAGAAAATAAATATGAGGGAGCAGGAGATCCTATAAAAATGTTGCTCGAGTAGGCCCTCGAGAAACAAAGGAACACGATGATGGACAACTTTGCCCAGATTCTTCAACGGATTCCAACTGGCGGTGCATCGACATCCAGCCGCCACTCTGGAGGTGCCACTCCTTTTAAGGTACAAGTAAACTTTGACATTCCCATATTTGACGGCCAAATAGATGAAGATGCCATAGATAGATGGTTGAATCTGTTAGAAGGATATTTCTCAGTTCATGACTTTTCCGACCGAGAAAAGATTATTTTCGCACTCCTCAAAGCCGCCCCCCATGTCAAGGACTGGTGGGAAACCTACTTGGAGCAAGAGGGCGAGGGAGAACCCTCTTTGTTCTTGGACACACCCACTTGGAATTCTTTCCGAGACACCATCAAGGAACAATATTATACCGTGGGGAGCTATGAGGAAAAATACATACAATGGACTACGTTGCGGCAGCAAAAGGACCAAGATGTGCATGAGATAACGAATCTGTTTCATACCCTATGCACAAAGTTGGGTATCAAAGATTCAGAGAAACATTTGGTGTTAAAGTACCGTAGTTGTCTGCACAGATACATTCAGGAGGAAATGGAGTTTCTCGACATCTCCTCACTTGGTGTGGTATACCGATATGATGCCAAGATTGAGCAGAAGTTCAAACAGAAGAAGCGAGACTTTGGGTCAACAAATCAGAAGCACGGGAAAGGTACTCCCAAACCGCAAAAAAAAGGACCAATCCAAGGCGGGGCAGCCCAGGGCAACTCACCAAAGCCACAAGCAAAGAACAACACCATGAAGCCAAAAAAGGACACGGGGAAGTGGTGTGAGTTCCATAAGAGCTCCACTTACAACACAAGTGAGTGTTGGGACAAGCAGTCACTGGTAGTCGAGTTGAAGGATTCTGAATCAGATGCATGCTCTAACTCTGAATTAGAACCTGACAAGGGGAATGACAGGGGGAAGCAGATTATCGATGCGGAGCCCAACGCCACCGTTGCCACCACAAAGATCCAGAAGGAGGAACCAGAAGATCCAGAGGAGGCAGAG
>JZKD02S1658110.1:134594-145069 GCA_000966675.3 Picea glauca
CTCTTCTCAGAGATAAGCTACCAGTGCCCTAGCTAGTTTATTTCCATTCTGTCTATAAGCATATTTCATTCATTTGTTATTAATGAAATGAAGTCTTATTTCCGCTGCATCTCTGTGTTTATGTGTATTTCTGTATTTCATTGTGTTCCTACATAAATCTAGATCAATTGTTCTTTTTGCGCGCTTGTTGTTCCTTTGAACGTAACAATTGTCGTTCCTTCCCTACATTCTTGATAGAATGCTAAACCATTCCTTTGGGGTACAACTTCCACCGAATAATTTTCACCAGCATTATTTCCAACGATCTATCATTATTTTGTGTACTATCTCCCTTACCTTATCAAATTCATTTTTTGGATTACTTTCTTCGAAATATCTTAAACTTTGTTCATAACCTATAACCAACATAATTTGTTTCTTTTCCCTTATACATACAAATACACTTAAATGATATCTCACCCTTATAATTAATAAGGAGTCTAAGACACACTTTTACTTGGCATCCTTACACTTCTTCATGCCATCCCTTACTCTTAAGGAGTAGATGATCCTTCCTTCATACACTTAAAAAAAACAAAAACAATTAAATTTCTTTCTTTTCCCACAAAGAAGGGGGTCTTATCACGAGCCAACCTACCACGATCATAGGATAATAACCTAAGTGACATTCCCACTATGTCTACCACACTAGGGCAATGGCCTTTGGCATTTCCTCGTCAAAGGACAAGAGGTCTCATCACGAGCTGGCTTGTGAACCTAAGTTACAATCTAGTGAGTGGTATTATCACCATCTGGCTACCAAACCAGGATAATGGTCTTTTTAGGGAAAAAAAACTAAATAATTTTTTTCAAAAAGCATAGGGGTCTCATCACGAGCCAACCTACCACGATCATAGGATAATAACCTAAGTGACATTCCCACTATGTCTACCACACTAGGGCAATGGCCTTTGACATTTCCTCATCAAAGGACAAGAGGTATCATCACGAGTCAGCTTGTTCACCTAAGTTACAATCTAGTGAGTGGCATTATCACTATCTAGCTACCAAACCAGGATAATGGTCTTTTCAAAAAAAAAAAAAAACGATTCAAATAATAAGGGATATGGGCTCATCTAAGGGTTAAAAGGCAACCCTGTCGAGGCTATGGATGCTTGCTGGTAACAGTGGCTCTGCCTATGGTATGGAAGTTTACCTTAAATGCCAAGTTTCTGTGTATCTCTTGATCTCCTTCACTCAATAACAAGGCTATCATTTCGGTTGTATTCAATAAAACGAAAAATACACAACATTATAATATGTGGGAGATTATTTGAATGAACAAATTTAATTTATTCAGCGTATGTATCCTTAAAGCATTCTTTTGAGTATACATATATTTCAATTTCACAAAAGTAGACTAACGTTTAATGATTACCGTTAAAATATGTTGCTTGAAAATAAATCATTGATGCCCATAGGTGGCGGCAGTACAATCATTACCTCTCACCATCAATACCTACACTCATTACTCTCCCCTATGCTGATGGTCGAGGTCGACCTTTACATTAATGAGGGGAGTGGACACTTGGCACACTTCTCAACCCAGATAGTAATCATTATAATAAATATCCACATTTGTGAACATTTGTTGTCTCTGCTATTTTCTATTTTCAATAATTTTTCCTCTGAGCTGGTCTAACCAAGTCTGCTACCAGGAATGATAGTCGTCCACATTTTCTCACAAACTGGGTGGCAGAGGTGTGCACAAGGAGCCAACTTTACTATAGATTATAGAGCAAGCAAGAGATATCCTGCATCGGCTGGGGTGGATGGAGTACTTCAACCGTCTGCAAGGATATGACACTAATGTTACGCTTGAATTCTTTTAGAATCTGCAGGGAGAAGTCTTTATGGTGTGAGGCATACAAATCTCAGTCACCCCAGAAATCTTAGTAGAGGTCACAGGCCTCCCTAACACGGGTATTCAGTGGACAGGAAGATACACAACACTGAAGGAAGCTATGGAAACTTTCACAGACCCTGGGGAAGAATTGGATAAGAAAGGAAAAGGACTTAATCCCAGTACCCTCAGAGAACCATGGATGGAACTGGCATGGATAATTCAGCGGTACATCACCTGTGATGGATGATATGACATAATTCGACCTCGCCACCTCAAATTGTTGGCAACCTTAAAAAAACAGTTAGTACTTAATCTACCCTTCTTTTTGAATGCCATATTACATGAGGTTGCCTTAAGAACACAGAAATCCAAGGACCCTGTCTCTATTATCAATCACCACAGATTAGTTAAACTGATAACAAATAAAGCACTGAGTCAAACTCAATTGACCTGGGATAACCTGATTGAGGCTAATAGACCTCCACAACTGGAGAAGCCTGAATTATGCCACGAAAACCCACCACAGGAAATTGAAGATAGACATGTAGTGGAGATTACTGCCCAAAGAGACATCCCATCTCCTCAAACCGAGGCTGAGGCAGACCTTGCCCAAATCACAAAGGCCCAAACCTCACAGACATGGTCAATAACAAAAAAGAGGAAGATAGCAACAACTGCACCCAAAACCATCATTCAGACAAGGAGAAGAAGCAGGCAAATTCAGAAAATGGCTGAAGTAATTGAGGGTACAACAGAACAGCTTGAAGAACTTCATAATTCTATAGAATACGCTCCATGGGAGAATGTTCAAGAAATTGAGCAAGCATGACAGAACTTACAAAGGAATGAGCAGGAAGACACCCAACCGACATTGGAGCACTTGATAGAACAATTTTTGAAGAGCTATGAGGTAGAAATGGCCTAGGTTTTGGGAAGCTTGGGAACCTCAATTGATAAGGGCACAAATAATACAAAAGAATGCCCAGAACAAGCCTCCTCTTCAAAACCATATAAAGATTTTCCTGATATTGAAATGACCTTTCCAAAGGACACAACACAGGAAGAACTTAATTTTCAAACAAGAATCTCTCTTGGAAAGGAAAAACATTTGGAAGGAACAGAGGATCACCCATTTTCTCCCTAGAACGAAGAAGCCCTTGAGACCTCTCATAAACAAAAATCAGCCAACAAAATTAGAAAGTTAAAGAAAGAAAACAAATTGTTGAAGAAAAAGGATAAGAAGGTTGAAATATTAAAGCAGAAGGTGGAAAAACTCAAGGAGATTATTAAGGAATTGAAAAAATAGTTAGAACAAGCAGATAAGGCCCAAATAATAAAGAAAAACAAAAGGGCTAGACTGCAAGGAAGAAATCCTCTTCCTAAAGAAGCATTCAATACAAATTCTATAGGGATACAGACAGACCCTGAAGAAATAGTAGTGGAGGAAATAGTAGCTCAGAACGAGGAGGTAATTCCTCTAGAAACACAAGAAAATATGACAACTACAGAAGTAATTGATGCTGAGGTGCAGAAAAACACCCCGATATTAGAGGAAATAGCTCAACTCCTTGAGCAAAATCATACCATCAGGATATTGGAGGAAGAATTGATGCAGTCTCAACAAACCCTGGTTCAAAATAGAAATGAATTACCGACTATGGCAGAACACCAGGCACTCCAGTCCCAGAAACAGAGTGCTCTTGTGGACAGGCTGGAAGCAGAGCCTACATAGTCCCAACAAGCATTAAGTCAATCCAGGGAAGAGATGGGTGCTATGGAAGAATACCAATTATCCCAATCTCAAGCACAAGATATCACCATTGATAAACTAAAAGCAGAGCTTACATAGGCCCAACGAGCATTGGCTCAATACCAAGATGAGATGGTCACTAAGATTGAACATCAAAAGATTGTTAAACAACTGAAGGACATGAAAACAACAGAGAGTGAGACCTATGCCACACTCACCAGAGCCCAAGGGAAGGTGAAAAAGGTGCAAACTCATTTGGAAAAAGCTTTGGAGCAAATCAAAGACATCGGTGATGTCTACTTTGATGCTATTAATTGCAGAGCCCTTGCCACCAATTACACTGTATTCTTGCTAAAATGATATCTATTATTGAGAGTGAAGGCCATGAGAGTAGGTAAAACTATTTCATTTGTCACTGTGCATGAGTTTATCTCATGTTTTAGAGAGCATGATGAAAAGGTACAATACTTTTTATGTGAATTGTACTTTCATAATTTCATTCCGGAAGAAAAAAGGGAAGATAACCTTGGCCCATTCATATGTGACATACAATTTCAAGCATTTCTGTCATTTACTCAGAACCAAGTCAGATGGGGAAAATCTCATAAAACCTTCTTAAAGAGGGAAACTTGGCTAGATCTCTGGGTTAGGGGAGAGCCTCCAAATTCCTTTCCAGCCATTATGTGGCATAAAACTTTTATGAAAAGAGGGGTGGTCATAGACTCCTTAGCCCCTATCCATCTACAGGTTATACGCTCTGGTATCACTCGTTTTAGAGAGATTAAGGAAGAAGCCCTTGTTGCTTCTAAACTGAGATGGGATGCATCCTCCAGTGAGGTGAAGAGTAGGGAACCCTTTGGATATAGAAATTTCTTTGTAGCTACCTTCATAATAGAAAGGTATTCTCGATTGCTCTAAGAGGAATGACCTGCTTGGATTGGGTGCAGATATAATCCCCCTATCATCTGGTTTCCTCAAGAGAGTTACCAAAGAGATTATCAAATTAATAAAAAAAGGGAGGATGCTGCTTTTGGAGAACTCAAAAGAAGCAATGGGTTCAGAAGACCTGATGAACCAACCTTTCCACCTTACAACATTACTTCTTTACATGTAATATCTCAGCTTGCATGAGGACATGCAAGAAGGTAAGCTGGGGGGGTATGTTAGGCTATGAAAAAGGTATAAATATCTTCCTTTTCCCACATTTCATGATATCATCTTGATTGACTTTTCGGTTATTTAGGAGAAAATAGAATAGAAAATGAATAATATACTCTTTTGCGTTATTGATAAAGTTAGATTCCATAGATCATAAATATGATTGGAATTGTCTAGTTTTATTACAAGATTAGTTAAATATTGTCAAACCCAAGATAGCAAAGGAAATCTTGAAGATGCGCAAGCTATTGGAGGTTGAGTATTGCATGGCGCAAGGCAATTTTGAAGATGATTGAGTTTCTCGTATTGTAACTTTATAATAGTAAATCAATCCTGAGGATCTCTCGATCCTCAGGATAGCTTAATTTACCTAGACTATTGTAATATATAAAGGGTAAAATAGACTTTAAAGAGGAGAAGAATTGCATCCAAGAACTCAGAACTTAGAATTGCTCTACGTTAGCAGTTTTTGTAAAATGTTGTAACAACTATGAAATTAATAAAATCTTTGAGCGGTTTTATCATTTCTATATACTGAATTTCAAATAGTAGTGCTTCTAAGGACCAAGGGCCCAGTCTGAAGGAGCTACTGTTCGACCTGTAATTGTATCAGTTCAATTTTTTTTTGTGTGATTTGATTCTCTTTTACAATAGTTAAATGAATGCACAAATGTGCTGATAGTTCCATGTCAATTGCAAAAGATAGATGTTCTTGAAGCATTAGATGATTGTTGTTCCAATTTCCATTACTGAGATTTTATGCGTGACAGTTCCTCATAAGTTCACACTTGTTGTTCCTTTCACTTAGTTTACAATTGTTGTTCCTTTCACTTAGTTTACAATTGTTGTTCCTTTTTGTTAAAAAATAGTTGTTATTTCTTTCGATAGAATTACGATTGCTATCTCTTTTCAATTAGATTATAGTTTATGTTTCTTTCCATAGATAGAGTAATTCTCCTTTTCCTTTCCAGCAATTTGATTCATAATAATAGTTAATTTTGCAAGTCTTTACTTAGATTCAATTATTACTCTTAAAATGAATTCAATAGATTAATTAGTTCCTTTCCATTGCACAACTTTAGATTTCAAGTCCTAGAATCTTTAATGAATGTTTGAGGAACTTTATTGTTGATAAACTTAGATTTGCTTTCACTACACGATTTTAACCTCTATAAGCTATCTGCATAGATTTTGCTGATATTATTTGAGATAAAAGATGAATGCTCGAGTTGATAAATTAATGTTAAACTAAGGTTGTTTTTAGACATCTTTAGAGCCCAACACCTGCATCTACAAAGAAAATAGTTCAGAAGTTGCACACCCGAAGATGGACCTCAAAGTGCGAGAACACTGCACACCCATTAATGGACCTCAAAGCTCTGACCCAATCTCCAGAAAGAAGCAGAAAACCCAGCAGCATATACAAAATGCATCAGATCCCAGGTCCAAAGACCTAACACTTGACCATCAAACCATCGAGAGAGAGCCACCAAAGAAACCCCAAATCGGATCAAGATAAAGATGGAGAGACAAAGCCGAATAGATCCACCCCACTAGATTTGTCGTAGGCTGGACCAAAACTCTGTGCAAAAAGACACCATAATTGCCCACCACGGCAGAGCTAACAACAGAAAACACAACTACCATCAGAAAAAACCACGAACATGCAGATGAAAATGTCATCCGGATGAGGTATCAGGTGAGAGAAGAAGGGAATCAGATAAGGAAGAAACCCTAATCTCCCTAAGAACCAATGAAAGGAGGCCAAAATATTCAAAAATGTTGACAAAGGAGCCATCGAAAGCCCCAGACGGATTGTTCGGACGGATTTGAAGTCCACCCAACGCAAAAAAATCTAGAGCAAGAACCAATCCAAACCAGACAACATACAATCCACAGACCACGCACACCGACGCACCAGAGCAAACCCAAATGAGAGGCTGGGGCATCAACAAGTAATAAAACTGAGCATCCATGGGGTCCAGACCACAGTCGGCGCACTAGAGCGCACCCAAACCGTCGAGAGGTTGGGGCATCAACGAATACATGAAACGGTCATCCAGGGAGGCAAAGCCACAATCCAGGGAGTCACTAGCAGAAGGGAGGCGCCCACGAAGAAACTTCGCAGGAGGGGTTGCAACTAGGGAAACCCTAGCCGCAGAGTCACATTCATAAGTAGTCATATGATAATTGACATGAATCATGAATATATGTTGGTACATATACTAAGTATATATTACTTAACATAGTATATATACTTGGTATATATGTCGATATATATACTAAGTATATATATCTAGTATATACTTAATATAGTATATATACTAGGTATATATGTCAGTATATATACCTACTATATATACATGTATATACTTAATATAGTATAATGAATATGTATATTTACTTAGTATATATACTGACATATATACCAGTATATATACTTGACACTTAAAAGAGGGGACAAGAACATAAGAAATTGTGTAGAAGAGACTAAGATCCGATTATATCAACATTTTTATCTACGTAAGGGATTAAATTCAAGGTTTCATTTTTTTTTATATATTCTAAATCTATTTAGAGTATAGTTGAGTCCACCATTTAATATAATGACTCCATTTGGATTCATACAAGAGATAAACAATGGTTGATATTTGTGATAGTTTTAACTAATTTATTTGGGATATTAGAGAATATCTTAGGCATATACCTAAATATTAGATATATTAGGTATATTCCTACAAAAGGCTTATATAAGTCACAAATATTAGCTCAAATGCAGATCCAAATTGATATCTTGAAATCATATTACTATTCACAATCTTCATCATTCTATCTCAATAATTTCTTATATTCTTATTTGAAAGATGTAACTAATTTGTTGAAATGTCACCACAACTTCATAATTGTGTCTTTCACTTCTCATATATCTTATCCACCCCAAAGTTATGGCCATATGCATAATTGAGGGGTACAAACAGATTTATTACATAATTAAAAATGATTTCAAACACATGTAATGCAAGTGATGACAATATTATTGAGAAAAAATGATATATTTGTATGCATTAACATATTTGTTTTAATAATTTGAACATGAATATAAACAATATTCATTGTATTTGCATGAAGTTATATGTAATTATAATTGTTTATGTACTTTTTTCCAACGAGAAATTAACTCGATTTATATTAGAGATATAAATCATTTACATCACAAGTAGCCATTACAATTCGTCCCGGAGACCCAGCCGGATTTGACCTCAAGACCTCCTCCCAACACTTGGAGAAAGGTACTTGTCATTACCAACCGCGCTGTCTCACGGGACTAATTGTTTATGTACTTGATCAAAAAGAAATAACATATATACCTTCATGCAATAAATCCAAGTAATGATGAATGCCTATGTGTGTAGTATTGCATTTCTCTAATGTGCATTCTTGTACCCACTTATTAGTGTAATGATTTAGAAGTCCATTTGGTAGTACTTTTCCTAGCTTGTTATTTAAAATCTCTAGATCTCTTCCACTCTTTATTTTCTTTGTTTCTCATAGAATTCCACCCAGTTTCTTGTTGCATCTAAATTACATAAAATGAATTTCTATCTCATTGAAATCTATACATTAAAAAATTAAATAATTATAATCATATTTTTTCATAAAGTAACAAGTGTACTCCATCTATTAAATATTGTGATGATTAAGATTAATTATATTGTTTTTTATAAGTAGGAAATGTATACTATCATTTATGATTACATGTTAATATGTGACACTCTCCATTTGTCTCTATTAACATGAACTTAACTCATAAACTTGTTTGCAATGTAGAAAAATTCTATATAATGAGTGATCATTTATAAAGAGATCCAATTTAAAATAATTATACAATTATAAAGTTTACAAAATATAAATCTATAAATATAATTTATACTAATTATAAATTTGTATTAATGAAATTTAATTATAAATTATATGTAATGAATCAATATAGTATAATTATTTTGAGTTCATAAATATAATTGAAAATTAATATTAGAATTTATTTATTATAGAGTAATATCTAAATCATTTGAACATTATAATTAGTAATAGTGTTTGTAATTTTTTCAAGAATTATGTCATAAACAATTTAATTTTATAGAAAGAAAATAAAAATCAAAACATGGAAAATGAATAACAAAGTTGTTTATTCTTTAGCAATTGTATTTTGTTAGTAAACTACAACCCTCAAAATCACTTGAGGTAACCCTTAGGGCTAGTAAGGTATTTATTATTGTTGTTACATAAATTTTATTATTTTTAATATGTATATGATTTTTATTATTCCTAGTATATATTTATTCCATGACTTTATAAGTGTGTCATATTAATAAGTGTGTCATATTAATATGTATATGAATTTTATTATTTTTATATGTATATAAATTTTATTTTATATATATATATATATATATATGTGTGTGTGTCTAGAAGATTCTTTAAAAGTTTTTTTAATTTGAATAACCCTATATATTTTAATAAGAAAGAAGATAAATAACCTTATTTATTTTAATAAGAATGAATAAGAAATGTGAAAATGAGCATAAATAAAGGCTAAAGACTATTAATTTTCATTCTTGTTTCAAGAGTCCCTGGTGATGGGTGGAGAGTCCACCCTAAACTTTCAAGCTTTAGACACACTTATAATTCTAAAAATGGCATAACAAATATTACTTTTCATTTAAATTCCACATAAAGAATAATCAAAACTAAACTAAAATGAGAGAAATATGCAATATTTGAATACAATCTAAATTAAAAAAAAGTACTTCATAGATTTAAACACAAAAAACAAAGAACTTTAACATATTTCATTTAGGATAAATAATGATAAAATGTTGAAATAATTTCACCTAAAACGGTCCAAAAATATTGACTCACATATATATTTTTTTTAAATTGAAAAGCAAATTGGGTAAAAATATAATAATTAATCATAAACACATAGTGTAAAGATCTAAACTAGTTATAAAACAATACAATTTAAAATACCATTGTAAACAATCCTTTAATATTAATGATGCTACTTTTTACATTCCTTATTTCCATGAATAACAACTATTCTAATAGGCTTTCAATGTGGTTGGATTGCATATGGCTCAACCAAGCTACTCTATTCCTAAATTCAACTTGACTTAAATTTTTAGGAGTAATCTTTGTGTGTTTTATCATGGATCTTTCTTGTGGTTTTCTAGTTTCCTTTTCCACATTTACCTATACAATACAAAAATAATATATTAGTATTTAAGCAATAAATTTGAATAATTTAGTTGTATCAACACTACAAAATTGGAATAAATTTTTTAAAACATATAAAAATATATACTCACAGCTTTAGAAATAGGAGTGATGTGCATATGAGGTATATCATATGTCTCATCTAATCTTGGATCACCTTGAAAATGATCTTCTAGTATACTTACATCAACATTACTAGTGTCCTCCACATTAGAACATGAACTTTCATAGCATACATTCAATCCATTCAACATTTTATCTATTTCTTGTTATTTTCTGAATTTTGCTCATCTTCTTCTGCAAAATCCTATATAATATGCATGCATAAGTCATGTCAACACTACAAATATACAAGTCATGACAACACTATAATGTTTAAAACATAACAAATTTGATATAAAAATA
>JZKD02S1658121.1:20411-32436 GCA_000966675.3 Picea glauca
TGGTTACTCGGTAATAGTGGTTGTACGTAATAGTCTTAAAAATTATAGTTACAAGGGTTACAGATTATAAGGGATATGGGTTAAACATTAGGGATGAAAAGGGTTAAGGGTTATAAAGGTTATGGGTTTAGGGTTCCATACATTAGTGTATATAGTTATTAGTTGATAATCCTTATAATTGTTATGGAATGTAAGGGTTAGGGATTTTCTTTTATAGAGGTTAAGGATGAAACATGTGACACAACTTATAATGGTTATGGATCATATCAATCACTGTGTGTGCTAGGGATAAGGGGTTATAAGAGTTCGAGGTTAGAGATTACATTAAGGGTTAGAAATTATATAATTTAGGGATTAAGGGTTATTGGGGACAAGGGTTAGGGTACTTGCTTGATAGTGAATGACAATTAAATTACACATGATATAATGTTCAAGGGTTATAAATATTATGGGATTGGGCTATAGTAATTAGGTGTGAAATATATTAGAGGGGTTAGTGGTTTTCCATTCCCCTATGGATAATATGAGGATGAATATTGGTGCTAGAAGTTAGGGGTTTTAGTTGACTAAGGGTTTAGGTGATGGAAGTTAGGGGTTTTAATGACTCATGAAACCCATAGGATATCTGGTGAATTGATGATGCATGTAGAGAAATTCCTTTCTATGACCTACTTTGGGTGGACCTAGATGTTATTGATGGTGCTAAAGCACCAAATCACCTCTTATCACAATTAATAATGGTGGAATTATGCCTTTGGGATAGTACTATGTGTTTTCTTTCAAGAACATACCCATGCTTCAACCACATGTCAGTATCTGAGATGGAGGACCTAAGGTGCTAATTATGTAATGGTGGGGTCATTTGTTTCCTCAGAGGTCCTAAGGTGATAAGTATGTAATGGCTTAAGGGAATGTGTTCCGTCTTCCCTAGTTGTGACCTCCATTTGTATTATCTATGTATGCTTTTGAATTATTCTAAGACTTACTAGTACCCAAATATAATATTATGGAAAATGGGTTTGTTAGCAACATGGAATGTTAATGCAATGAAGTGGGTTTTCTTTCTATCGTGGAGAATTTCATTGATGGGGCACAAAATTAAGTGTGTGGATTAAGTGCATCAATTATCTACATTGGTAAATTGTGTGAGTTAAGTGCATCAATTAGCTACATTGATCAATTGTTATATGTGTTAAGTGCATTAGGATATTTGGGTGGCTTAGAATAGTGGTTTTGGGTTAGTGCCTTGGTGGCCATGTTTGGAATTAGGAGTAATTAACACATTAGGGTGCAATTTCTTGGGTTGATGTGATAGCTACATCCACCCTTAATCCAACACTAACATTAATAGTGGTTAGTTTTGTGCTCTAGTTTCATGCATTAGGTTCATGGGTTGGGTGTGTGGGTAGGTGCATAAATTAGGTGTATGGCTTATAATTGTAACTTGTTTCTTGATCAGTATGTTGATGTCTTTAGTGCATGGGTTAGATACACATGTCAAATATGTAGTGGCATCCATCACAATGTTGATGTGAAGCAAAATCCCCAATTGGATATATGATAAAATCCAAGATTTCCAACAAAGTATTCCAAGGGGAGAGGACCAACACAGTGCTAAGCCAACCCCATGCATACAACTTCCAAGAGAGAATGATATAGAATAGTTAGAAGGACTAGGGTCACTAACTAAGTGAATTGTGTTGTGTTTCATCCATCAAATGACCAAGTACCCCATAGTAATTTCTCTTTAGGAGACACAAATGAGTGGAAATGAGTTTCCACCCATATGTTAGACCACCAAAGACAAGTTCACCAAATCCAACAACACAATGGAGGCACAGCATTGGAAGGGATAAGACAAAGGATCAACATAGAGGAGGAAGGTTTCTCTCATGAATGACACAAGTTCCCAAGGAATGTGATTGCATTTCAAGCACAATGTCCAACTATAACCCATCATGGGATGTAATTTCCCACTGAGACATCATGGGTGTGAATTAACTTTGCATGTAGTTGGGTTTCACGAGTGTAAATTAATTTTGAGTGTAGTTTCACTTTATCCATAATCGCAAGGATTTGCAACAACGAGGACGTGTTATTGTCACACTATCCATTAAGGAATTATAAACAATGCAACATTGCCCCAACACCATCAATAATTGTCCAACAATTGGCTTTGTCCCTAGTACCACAAGCATTAGACCTTACACCAAAATCATCGTTATTTGTTTGATGGGATATTTGTCTAGGGTTATGAGTGTATTAGCCTTTCCACCACTCTCGATGTTCCTAATGTGGACTCTACTGCAATGTCATGATATAAATATTGTGATTGTGGGGTATTGACACTTGTTCTGGATTATTATTATTATTATTATATCAATTATATATATTATATTAAATAATATTTAATTGATATATATTAATTATATTAAAAACAATAAAAAAAATAACGAATTTCAAAC
Organism: Picea glauca; assembly: GCA_000966675.3. NCBI lineage: Eukaryota > Viridiplantae > Streptophyta > Pinopsida > Pinales > Pinaceae > Picea > Picea glauca. The sequence goes on from JZKD02S1658121.1 coordinate 22,877, forward strand.
AAAATAACAAAAAAAAAAATGAAATGTATAATGAGCCCATGCCCATATTTCACACACAACAACACTAGAGATAAAACCCCTGAAACCATTCTATCCCAGTGAGACGGAGGAGATAAGGCACGAGAGGGAGCAGATAACCCCATGCAGTGGTGAAACCCCCCCTGAAACCCGACCGCCATTCAATCAAACCTAATGAGAGGGAGGAGATAAGGAGGCCCTACACCTACACAATGAATTGTGATAGTTGATTCCAACACACTTGATCAAGTAGCGTCAAGACTAAGGGAGAGGGAAAGGATGGTGAGTACCTCTGCACACTTGAATTTACATTGCTAATTCAAGATTAATATTTTTGTTTTTACAAGTTTGGTTAGTTCCATTTTTGTGTTGGAAGGATATGGACATATCACCTTATTCTTCCCTTCCCATATGCCCTAATAATTGTAGGATTTCCTAAGCCTTCTTCTCCCTTTCCCATACGCCCTAAGAATTGCTTTTATGCAATATTTAGATCCCTAAGAATTGGATTGCCTACACCTTCTTATCCCCTACCCAAAGATGCCCAACAGGGTCAGTGGATGGCCTTAAATGGCTTATGTCAACCTCTTGTAGATCTGTTTTCCACTTCTAGTTGACTGGTAGAGAAGAAACTAGTTCAAATAGGTAGGAAAAATTAGAGAAAACCCACAAAAAATTGCTTCCATAGGCCAACTGGCACAATCTTCCCTTGACTTGTGATCCATGCCAAAATCACGAGTTTGAATTCTGTTGACTGAGTCAAACTTGGTTAATGTGAGTTTGAATCAAAGACCTTTGGATCGTCTTGTTTGGAGGCTAATCCAATTCAAACTCGGAAAATTGCAATTTAAAGCATGATTCTTGTTTCACTGAAAATAACTCTTTAACCAAAAAAATCATAGATCTCCCATATTTTTGTAAATTGTATCTGTTGAAGGAAGTAGATTTTGATGTTTGTTTGAACAAAATGAAACTTGTTATGGGAGATCCTCAAGGAAGTCTCGAAGTATGTGTATACATTGCGAACTTTTTTTCATAAAATTAGGATAATATGGAGAAGATTGGCCATACTCATCTAGTTGTCATGTCCAGAGAATTGCAAAATCAATTTTTTTGTTGATTCCTATACTGTATACTAGGCAAACCGTTAACAGTAGTGACACATTACAGTCCATTTTTTGATTTAAAACATTTTCAAGTTTTCTTCTTTTATTGGTTAGTTTGGTTGTGGATGTTAGTTTGGAAAAAATAAGAATTCTTCTCAAAGAGTAGTTCAAAATTTGAAAAGGGTAGTTATCTCCTTGAGATAGTTAGAATTTATTTTATGTCAACTGATAAATATCAATGTTTCAATAGTCCCTTAATCTTATTCTAGGTGCAAAAATTGTTAATCTTGCACTTCCATGATTCCAAAACATCATTGGGATCCAATAGTGTCATTGCCATTGTCATTTGTATCCTTAGAAGTTGTAGTATTCCCCTTGGTAGACCAGATTCTACCTTTGATCCCACAGGTATACCAGATTCTGCCTTAGTAAATCCCCTTGGTAGACCAGATGTTGTAGTTTTCTTCTAAGAGGTCATATGTTCAAATCTAGAGGGGGGTAGGGTATTTATACCTCCATAGACTTTACCAGTAAAATCGTTGGGTGGAGGGGGTATCATACACCAATTTGGTGTATGTCTTGGTTGTGACCTTAAAAATAGATTATTATTATTACTATTAAAATGAGATAGAAAAGAGAACCCCTCAATCAAAACAACCATGCCCCATATGCCTTATTTTGACAAGATATTTTACAATTTCTTGATCTTCAGAGATGCCCTGTCCAACCCCATAATTTATTTTGATATTGCCAATAATATTTACTCCATCATGTTAGGAGGTCCTTATTCTCATCTACCAATCATCGTTAGATTTTTTTCCAGCATTTAATGAGTGCTCCTTGATTGATCATATTTATCTTGATTAGAACTATAAATAATAATATCCAAATCACCCTCACTTCAATGTCGAAGTTAGCAACATTATTATGAATCACTACACCAATCCTTACTGATCCATGTTGATCATAAGTAATGCCAAAGTCATCAGGCCATCGTCTCGTTCTAGATCACTAATAACCCTATCTCTGCCTAGCATTACAAGTTCATAATTTGTTGTAACAAATCATTTCCACCCAGGTTCTACTCTCATCAAGTTCAACTCCTCGTCATCCATAACTGCCCATCATACTAAGCAGTTAATCTAGTGTCATCTCTTCTTTCATACATTTTTGTTGTAGATTTCCCTGTTGGGTCCCTTGAACCAACTATTTGTACAATATTCTTTGACTCATTTCTATTAGGTCCTTCATGGTGATGTTAAATTCTTTGTCATTATTTGAATCCAACATCTATATTAGAAAAGAATTCCCATGTTGGGTCTGCGTATCTTTTGATCCCAACAGCTTGAAGCAAGCTTCCAAACATTTTTTTAGGACAGAAAATAAAATCTCGAAAAGAACTAAATAACCTTCTACGGTGTCTCCCATAGTGGATTATCTTTCTATATTATTTTCTATTCGATTTCAAAAACGAATTATTTCCATCCATGCAAATTTTCAAAATTAATGTTTACAAACATGTATATTACATTGCCCATCAAGTTGGTGAAGAATGACAATATGCTTTGGAAAACCATTGAACATATGCTTCTATCAACTGACTTGTTTGAATTCATTGAGATAGTGGCACATGGGATATTTGGCAAGCATTTTTTGTCTCAAAACATGTGACATCACCATATTCCCCTTGCAGTGCTATAGAGGAACTCCAAATACGATACATTATGTGGTGCTTTCTGATGGACATGGTTTTTAATTTTCGTACAAATATAAGATTGTTAAATCCTTATTTTTTTATAATTAGATCACCAGACAAGATGTAAGAAACCAACAATGTTTTTCTTTTCCAAGATATTAGAAATATGTACAATAGATCCATGAGTTCAATAAGATGTTTCTTATTAGAAAGCTTGAGGAAAATATAATATTTTCTATCTAGTTTAAAATTTGAGGCATATCCACACCAATTGTTTTCCATGAAAAAAACATTATATTCAATATTTCAAAACTGAAATCAGAATATACATCATGTCCTAACTATATTTCCAGAGCCATACCTCTCATCTTTCTTCCAACCAAAAAGAGGAATAACTCAAAGAAACGTTTCCTCATAGCAAATCTTGTCTGAAATATTACAGTCATCCGGAGGCTCTAGGGCCCTCCAATCTGTGCTTAAAAGAACTTGGATAAAATCATTACATTCATACTACTGCTAGAATAGTTTGTTCCATCAATCAGAAAATAAGAAAAACAAGATGAAATTGAACATATATCTAACTAGCATCAACCAATCTCGGTGCCTTCAAGCTAACCAGTAGAGAGAGATCAAAGAAACCTAGGAAAATTTCATCCTTGAATCCTGTCCACATATAAAGTCCCTTCCTGCAAAAATTTTAAGCAGCTTTAGATGGATTTTCTGCATGAGCATTGAATTCTCTGTAAATGTGATTGAAAAGGTTTCTAAAAAGTGTCTTTTACCTTGGAAACCCTGAACATAATTGATCTTAATACCAGATTAACAATGCGATTTTTACCATTACCCAAATCCTTGAGCAGTTTTGAGTCTCCCATTCTCTGGAGTCTATCAATCCCACGATAAGCTGCACATTTCAGAAGTAACGATAAGGAAAATAAATCATCTATGTTATTTTCCCCCTAACCTCCTGCATACTTGAAAGAACCGAATGATTTTCATTTATAAATAAGATACCACTAGCACCACAAATACCTGGGGTCCTTGACAATCACCAGCAAAAAAATCCCAAAACCTTTGATTTATCATACACTGGCTCTTAAGGATTTGGGAAGGTTTGACTCTTTCGTACTAGCTCTTAAGGATTAGGGAAGGTTTGACTCTTTCATATTTCCCTGACTCTCTATAGGTATATCTTATTTGACGAGCCACTTGTGTAGTTTGTATGTCTTTCCCTTGGAAAGTCATACAATTTCTGATGAGAGCCATAGACCCTATACTACAAAAGAGGGAAGGGTTATGTGAGCTTTTACAGATTTTTCTCCATTACCAAGATTTGAAGCTACTCAGCAATGTGTGTTTTTTCCACTTATTATCACCATTAGATAACAATAGAGATTCAGACCAAACCTCCCTATCATAGAGACAGTGCACAAACAGAAATGGTCTATGAATTCCTCAGTGAATTTACATGAAATACAACTTCCTAGACCATGCAAGTGCCCACACCAATATGTAGCCTAATAGTTTCAACATCACCTAAAGAAAATACTAGTAAAATCATATATCATAAGAAAATAGTTCCTAGGCTTGATAAGCCAAGGCTCCTACTTTTCTTTCAAGTTCATTTTTCCTTCCACTCATTATCTTTTCAAGAACATTTCCATCCTTTATAATGTTAAACGTATCCATAGTCTCCACATCCCCCAATTGTTCCATGTCGTTCAAGGAAATAGATTTCTCCATATTTATTTGATAGCTCAATCAATAGTGGACTCATGATCTGACAAGGTACACACCCCATGTAGCAGTGAAATATACCACCACCAGACATTTAGTCTCAATGGCCTCCTTTAGATTGAAGCGCCATGCCTATGTGGTGTGACAAGTAAACATGTTTCCCTCTGCCATCACTTCTCCAAAAATATCTCTGTGCTTCTCAAATTTACAAGCAATGTAAGTTTTAAAAGAGAAATCCAAAAGCATATTCAATGTAATATGCAGGTTTTACTTTTGTAGCAATGTACTTCCCTTTCAAAATATCTTTGTCAAGCATGACCCGTCATTGTGACAGACTGTTATTCAAAGATAACCTTTGTTTATAGATTCAATTGTTTCAATATATTATTTTATTGTAAGCTTGTTTCATTTGCACCAATTCCCATTCCCCATGCTCGCACATGACCAACTGACATCCAACCAATAGGCACAAACCTCAGACAATTAGCTATCTCATACACTTGCTAGGCTTATTGATGATGATAGGTGAGGTCATCCATATTCAATATCATCCTTGTAGATGTTATATGGGTTTGACATGGGCATGAATACTTTAAGATTGCATACCCATACTGTCATTTCACTCTAAAAAAAAATATTATGGGATGATGCCTTTACCGTCCAACAAATATCCATTTAATTTAGAAGGAACAATAGAGAGCTTAAACTTTTAATGAACATAAACCTTAACAAAATCAAGGTTTAATGGACCCCATCATTCTCATGCAATGTTATAGAAGAACAACCTTTGGATCTACAACTTTTGCAATATTTAGTGCCTAAAAAACGAAGGTGCATATCTAGATGCTAGAAGGGCCTTTACTTTCATGGCTTAAATGATGTAACCCAACATTTAAATCAGAATATAGGTCCCAACTATTATGGTCAAACCAATCAATTTAGCTTGTTATATTGGATATAATAATGTAGATAAACATAATTCTCTCATAGGATCCATGGCCTAAAGTAATGATAGATATGTTCTAAATAACACAAAAATGAATAAGCACACCATAATCATGATAAAGGAAATGAAAGAGATACGAGATAAGGGATTTTACTTTGGGTGTAATAAAAAATGGTATTGGTGGAAACAATGTTCCAAAAAAAATACTATTCACCTCAAGAATAATGACAAGGATTAAGAGGAACCTCAATAGGATTTGTGAGAATAGTTTGAGTGCTCATTAAATAATGAGAATTTTTTTTTTATAGTTGTATTTGTCAATGTAAGAATACAAAAAAATGGTTTGTCCCACAGTCTATGATTCATAGTTTGTTAAAAAAATTGATGCTTGTCTACCAAAAATGTAATTCTATCCTTTGTAGAGGATTGTGAACTTTTACTAGTACAAAACCTATAGATGACACTTAATACTAGATAGACTTTGTAGTACACGAAGACCTGAAATTAATGAAAAACATGCATATTGCGAGATTCCTCTCTCTCCATTAGATAGGGATAAGAGTCTCAGGCCTCCCCAACCATGTCCACATCTAGAGGAATTTGATGAACATATTCTTTTTCTTTGTTTTCCATAGGCATTTAACTGACATACATCTTGGCATTGAAAGCAACATATTGAAATCTCTTTGACAAATTTGAGATTTTCTAGTGCAACATATGCACTCTTCCCTTAAAGCATTGATTTTCCTCTTATGTTGTGATAGAGACTTCATGATAAAAACAGACCCTACATTATGATTATCTTCCTGAACATGGATTATACTAATAGATGAGAATATAGAGGCCTAGTTCTCAGTAATTAGGTCCTCCTGTTTATGAAGAAATTGATAGATTTATATTATTTTACAATAGGGGTAGTGTCCAGGTTGGCTATGGCTCTCCATGCTACCTATAAACTAGAGATATTAAAACCAATTTGGGTGAATGAAAGAAAATCCCCCTTCAATAGACCCCTCCAAGAACTCCTCAAATGACCAATGAACCAATTTAGCCTAGAAGCCTACACTTCCATTTAAACTATCCATTATCGCACATGTGCACAAGGTAATAATATGATGCACTTGAAATGGTTGGTCCTCCATAAAGAATGGAGTGTGAAAAGGTGTGTATATTGAACTCTAACTACCACTTATCTGGATTGCAAGAACCATGCTAAAATTTGGTTTATTAATACTTGCAATTGGTTACGCAATTGGGGAAAAGGAAAAAAACCCTTTTGACCTTAGAATTTCGAAGTCGAGCTTAGAGGCTTTGTTTTCTAAATGATAAACCCAAGTATCTATGCATAAATTCAAAATAGAACATTAGATCTAGTCAAATAGATTCAATTCGAATTGAATTTTTTAAAGAATACACATCATGTAACTTAAGGGATCCCTTTGACCCTAATTCTTTAACATCTAACAAGGTATTGATATTTTGAAAAAGCTTATTATCCATGTGGAATCTCATTTCCATCTATGTTCTAGTCTTCTTAATGACATCCCAATTCCTCATATGCATTTTTTCTTTCAATGTTGGATATTTTAGAGATTTCTCAAGGTCTTTCAATGATGAGCTAATGACATCATTCTCTAACTATATATATTAATATATATTCAATAATAACAAAAGAAGGATCCAAAGATATAGACTTATCTTTTGATGAAGAGGGGTTATGGCTCTTCCCACTATCATTTTGATATCAATTGTGAGCTTGGAAATGTTCTCTATTCACTCTTCAACTTCTTCCTCATCGTTGGGTGTATATTTCTTAGGGAAAGTTTACCTAAGGTGACCATACATATGAAGGATCGAGCACCAAAAATGAATCTTAACATTGTCTATATCTTGACAATAAGAACAATTCTCCACTTGGATATCAATTCCTTCAAGCAATCCATATCCCAAGTTCATTTCCACAAAAATATTTTCCATTGAGGTCTTGTCTAGGAAGCATGTTTTCTCGTCAATATCCAACATCGATCAAACTAGGAAGTCATCCATCAAACTATGGGAAACATGCCTCCAAGTTAGCACTTACACATTTATGCCATGTAATTTACTTTCTTACAATCATGAAGCCAAATACCAAGGGGTTATTAGTCCCTCCATGAGACTTCTTAAATCATGGTGCCAAATGCCAAGGGGTTATTAGTCCCTACATGGGACTTTTAGCTTATGTTTTTTGTACTTTCTCTTTGTTGGTCCAATTAGTCCCTATATGGAACTTTTATCTCGTGTGTTATGAACTTTATCTTTATTGGTCCAATTAGTCGCTACATGGGATTTTTAGCTCCATGTACACTTTCTCTCTATTGGTTCAATCATACATCTACAAAATAGAAAAATATTTCTTAGGTTTACCTAGGACATTTGAAAATTCCATATTAATCTGGGTTTTGAGAATATTTAATATGTGGATTTATTGTTTTTCTTATTGTATTTTGGAAAATGTCTCTTTGTATTTATAGGGTATTATGTAAAAAGCTAAAAATAATAATTTTCCTTCAACTCTATAAGTTTTAATAGAGGCTACCTATTCAACTCTGTAAGTTTTAATGGAGGGTACCTATTCATATATGAAGGTGGAAGGAGGTGGAAATTAGATGAATATTAGGGAAATGGAGGCTACCTATTCATATATGAAGGTGGAAGGAGGTAGAAATTAGATGAATATGAGGGAATATATGTTTATTTTCCATTTTTCAAAAAACTTGTAGGTTACCAATTCATGTACGAAGGTATGCATGAGGTGTAAATGAGATGAATATGAGCGAATTTATGTTCATTTTCCATTGTTCAATATGGTTTAGCATGTGTTTTTGTTGTTGTCGGGATTTGGTGGTCCATTATTGTCATGGTGTGGCTTAGAATTTGGTGGGTGGTGTGTTCTTGTCATGGGTTTTTTAGATGTATTATCAACTATGATACATGGTTGTGGTTATCTTGGTTGTTGTGGTGCACTATGGAGTTTCCTATATCTAGTCTCTAATATGGTGATTGGTCGTGGTTTTCTTAGAGATCGTGGTGTACTGTAGAATTTAGTGGAACATGAATTGTGCTCATTGTGGCATAGCCTAAAATTTTGTGGGTGCTCTATGTTTCCCATGGGTTTCATGGTTATGGTCTCGATTATGGTTTTTTTTTGTGGTTGTATTGGTGATCATGGGGCACTCTGGAATTTGGTTGTTGTTCCATGTTTTTCATTCCTCTCTTGGGTTTGGTCTTGATTATGGTGTTTTGTAGTGATTGTTGATGTGTGGTAAAACATTTCATGGAGGAGGGTTGGTTTTCCATAGGATTGTGGGTAGTTTCATTGCTACCTCTTACATACACTGGTAGATTGGTTGGAATTGTTGGTATTTGACACATAGAAAGGGATGTGTTTTCCTTGTGACAGTTTTCTTCAAATCGGATTTGTCCATATGTGTTTTCTTTTTGAGATGGTCTTTATCACATAGAAAAGTATGTGTTTTCCTTGTTAACATGTTTTTTGGTTTGGATCTATCCTTGTGTGTTTTCTTTTTGTATATGATATGGGTTTCACGTTGTTATGTCCCATGTTCAATGCTAGGTTTCTTTGACTCCTACAAAACTATTATTGTTTCCCTATAGTATTGGGGTTTAGGATGGCCTTGTGGGAGTTGACAATGCAACACATGGGGGTTTGCAAAAATTAGAGGCGTTTTATGTCATGTGGTTCCTCTTCCTTGAGTAGAGGATGCCTAGTTGGGTTATCCTAGTCTAGTATTTATATTTTTCTATACCATTTCTAGAAGTTATGGCATTGCTCAAGTTCAAGTGAGAATTTTTTATTTAGGTTCATTTTGCACAAATCCAACAAACAAAAACCTTAATACTTTTTTTTTCTTAGATCCATATGATAAATTTATCATGTCTTTAGTGTTTTCACATTTTTAATATGTCCTTAATATGTCCAAAATAAAGAGGGATATCACATTAAATTAGGTGGTTGACCACTAATATTGGTAATTGCACCCTAGTCTAATTGTGC
>JZKD02S1658121.1:58588-68690 GCA_000966675.3 Picea glauca
CTACTATCCATTGAAACTTCACCCCTTTCCTTTGCAAGGAATTGGTTAGGTGAGCAATCCTTGAAAACCCTGCAATGAATCTTCTGTAGTAGCCAGCTAGACCCATAAAGGATTTGACTTCTGTCACATTCTTGGGTGCTATCCATCCTCTAATGGCCTCAATATTTTCAAGATCCATTGCTATCCATTATTTGGATATAATTGTTGGCCCTTGACCAAGTTTTGAGGAAAATTTGGTCATGTTTGACCATTTTTGGGACTTTGATAGGTTGGTCGAAGACGGAGCGCCCAGGTGAAGCGGAGATCGTGGGATATCACCCATTTTGCAGGATTTTGGGGATTTTAGGGTTTATGTAATGGGTATGGGATGTCAGACCATGGGTTTACCCATGTTTAGGCCTCTTTGTAAATGTATAAATAAGTATCTAAGTGATGTAAGAAGTAGTAGTAGTCTATGTTCACCATATATTGTAAGTGTTAATGTTGGCTTAGTGAAAGTGATTGTAAGAAGGCTCTGTGCTTGATAGGGGTTGGCTTTGTGCCTTGACCTAATTTGGGGAAGGAGGATCTGGCGAGGTGCGCGTAGATCTCTTGTCCTTTGTGGAGTTGGATCTGTGGCTTTGTGCACAGGAGCAGAGGAATTTAAGAATCTCAAAGACTAATAAGAAGAGAAGAAGATTGGTGGGTGTAGCCCCACATTGGGGTGAACCATGTATATCCTGTGTTGATGTGCTTTGTGAAATTTTATTCATGTTGTTATGTATTTATCTGCTTAGTGCACTAATATTGATGTATATTAGATAGTTGTATGGATACATAGTGCTCTATTGATGGTAAATGAATGCTAGATATGAGTTACTGCTATGTGCTTGGAAGCCTTTGATCTTATTATTACTACGTTGTTTTGTACTTAGGGTTTAATCTGTGATGCGACTAAGAATCATAACTTAATGCATATTGTTTTCTAAGTGATCTTTTAAGTATTGTAATCATAGATCTGTGTCCCATATAGGTTGTAGACACCTAAGTCCTGCAACCCCCCCTCCTCTACTTCGGGTGAGACTTCATCTACTACGTAGGTGTTGCTGAAAGGGCCAGTAGTTAAAGTTTTTTTGGTGCGTTGTTGAAGCATTGAACCCTGGGTCTGCCCCTATGCCAACAAATGGTTCAATTGTTGGGACCTGAAATTGTGATTGTTGGGAACTGAAGAAAAGAGAAAGCTCTGTGTATATATCTATTGTTGTGGTGCACAGTATTCTACTTGAAGCTCTGTGCTAAGAAAGAAAGAAAGAAAGTCAATATGAAGAAAAGAGGTAAGATCTTAAAGATTTTTTCTCTGGTAAAGGTAAGATAAGTGGAATTTTTTTCTTTGAAAGTATGAATCTAGGTATGTTTGATAGATTTTTTCCTAATCTGAAAACTAGGGCACAACTAGAAGAAAGAAGATGTGATCTGAATAAATTTGATAGAGATAGTGAAAGATATGTTATTCCTATGCATAGAAAGAATTTTTGGACTAATAAGTGGATGTGGGAACCTAGAAAGAATTTTTGCAGATTGTAGGACCATCACTATGATCCCAATGCACAGTACATGAAAGGTTGGGGATCATTTAAAAGAAAGAGAGGATTGACACTGTGTTATAATTGCAGAATACCGGGACATCTTGCTAAGGAATGCCCTGGTAGAGATCCTATTTGTCTCTGTTATAAATCTGTTGGTCATGAGGTTTTGGATTGTCCAAGAATGATTGCTAAATTTGAAAATATAAACATGAGACAAGAGAACTATAAATAAGGTCAAGAGGCTAAGGATCTATTAGAAAACCAGAAAGAATCAGAGACTATGTTATTACAGTTGAAAGAAACATTGAATGATCACAGAGACATCAGTTTATCAGAGATCTTGAAAGACAAGCAGTGCATAGAAACAAGAATAGGAGACTTCAACATAGACTGTGTATTGGATGAAGAAACACAGGTAAATATTATGCCAGACAACACTTGGGAAATTTTGGGAAAGCCTGCCATGATACCTTCATTGGGAAGGATAGGTTTATTTAAAGGAAAGATGATAACCCTATGTGGGAGAATTACTAATGTATCTACGATTTCTCATGGAGCATTGAATGAAGAATAATTTGAAGTCATTAGGTTTATTGAGAACAATGCCCCTTTTTCACTTTTGTTAGGGAAGACCTGGATTGAGAAAGATCAGATCCGAAGGAAAGCAGAGGAAAAAATACAGAACAAAAAAAGCAAGAACTGAGGGACTTCATATCTAGAAAAATAGAGTGACTAATACAAGAATAATGGAATACATCAAAGCAGCAGAGGGCCATAGAATTCGTTTATGAATTTGATAGAACACAAGAAGGTTTGAAGGACTTATCCATGCGAGAAAGAGGAATACCTACCCTAGAAATATTAAGAGAAGAGGTATTACCAGCGAACCCTTTGAAAGACCCTCAGTTGTGCAAAGTTCCTATGCTAAGTGAAGACAAGAATAAGAATGGAAAGAGGAATTCAGAGATTTATATCATAGGAAAGAAGGCAAGAAAGCTCAGTAAGAAGAAATCCAAGTCAGAAAAACTACAGTAGGTTTTAGAGAAGACTTCGTGACAGATTTACAGAAGTTAAACCTCTCTAGAATACCAGAACAATGCAGAATGGCACTTCGCCACGATGAAGCTATATGACCGTTGGAGGCATCCCAAACATTAGAATGACACTCCAGAATGGTTAGAAACACAGTTATTACTAGAAATATCGCCATTGGACCATTGAGACCGCACCATAACGAATGGATTCGTATTGATTGAGGCATTCCTGCCCGTTGGAGGAATCAGTTATGACGTTTCTTATTTAACCCGTCAGACACTGCGTCAGGACCACTTTTTGCAAACTAAGATATATGAGCTAAAAGAGAAGTGATTTCATATAGTGTTGTGATGCCTAGACCTCGCCATCCTCTGGATTACCTTGAGTCTCTATTCGCCTACTCGAGTTATTTTATTACAAGTGTGAATGTCGGGCAATCATAGTGCACTGGAGAAATATGTGGAAGACATTTTGATCGACCTCATGGATGAGAAAGTCATGTATATAGGAATACAGGCATCATCAACAGGAAGATTTCAAGAATCCCCCTTGACTGCACGTCAGTCTAGTCGAACCATGACTGAGAAAAGAAGCAAGCATCGCGATGATCTGGCTAATGCGAAGCAGATCCTGTCAGTCTTGCCTGACTACATCCCTCTTTTGGCTAGCACGGTTAGTCATGACAGTGTCCCACATGACTTCAAGTACACATTGCTCACTGCGTACCTCCTGAAGGGGATACACACAGTTGGACCTCAGTTGGGACTGATCCCGGCTCTCAAGATCAGTGACTTCAACCTCTGAGACTGAAAGAACTATGGGATTCTCACACTGCACAGGGACTTGAAAAAGATGACTGGGAAGAAGCCCAAGATAGTTCCCTAGTCTTGGATTAAGGAGATCACGAGATCGACAATATTGAACGTAATGGATATCTCCCACTTCGGCTAACATCAGGAGGTTAACGTGTGCATTAAAATCCTCCTATCGTTCTACCATGGAGGGTATCTATGTCTTGATAGGCGCATAATTGTGGATCCGATGTTGATCCACCTCATCAATGGATTGAGAATGCAGGGGTCGAACCCTCAACATTTATACCTAGGGAAGGTTGCAAATTGCTCCCTGGCATAGCGTATAAAGGAAGAACACCACGATGTGGATAAGGGAAAGTGAGGCTAGAAAGTAGCTTGAGTCCAACCCTCCATCCAGGATGGCGCAATGCACCTTGATTTCCAATTGATCATTGACAAGCTCGTTAGAAAGAACCTACCGACACAAGTCACAAGATTCCTCATGGACCTCGCAGGGAAGTGTGTCAAAGAAATGCATATGAACTAGGCGAGCTACCTCGTCAATGATTTGGAGAAGGGGTGTCGCAAAGCACATGACCAGGGCTAGGAATTTCACTTCAGTTGGTTGTTGATTTTAATCGCATTTGTCGCCATGCAACTGTCGGAAGGAGCAGCCTTCCCAGAATTCGAGCCATCAGAGCCATTGGTCGCAAGGTTCTCCACCTTGTGGTACACAAGTGACATGGTTAAGCAATGGCAATCGAATGCGGTGTTCCATGCTTACTACCTATAGTTGAAGCGTGCCATTGAAGAATTTCCTTGAATGACCCCGAATAATTTACATCACTACAGATCGTTCACAAAGTTCTTCATTGACCGAAACTTCATATACATCACTGTGTGTACGGATTAAAGTAAGGAGGAGTTGCAGTCGTATTGTAAATTGACCGATGAAGACATGGAAGAGATCACTAAGGAATGGTCAGCCGAATTTCTTGTACCGGTCGAAGATGCAGAACTCTCTGACCTCAAAATCATCGAAAGTCCTTTGGTCACCTGAAATGAGTATGATGGACAAAGTAGTGCAAGGAAAAAGAATAAAAAGGAGGGAGTGTAGGACAAAGAAAGCGATGAAAAGGACAGCGCATCGAAAGAAAGTAGGCTCGATTCACCCACAGGAGGGGGAGATGAAGTGAACCAAGAGGAAGGAGGGGAAGAAAGAGATAAGCAAGAAAAAGGTGAACACCACCAAAGGATCCCCTCACAGAAGCATCGCAGAAAAGGAAGGTTTCCCTGGAGAAACCTTTGGAAAGAAAGAATGTATGTGCCAACAAGCCTCAGTCAAAGAATGTGCTCACAATGGATGATATTGATCTCATCATCACAGATGTAGAGGATGTTGCAGAAGACATATTGCAGAGACACGGAGAAAAGTAGGAGTCGATGTACGACACAATAGAGAAAGATCTCAAGGACATACAACAAGCTATCCATTCAAGCCATGCAGTACCTACTATGTCATCGTCATCAGAAGTTGCAAAATTGGGGGATGAGCCCACCCAATTACAAAGGCTAGAATATGTAACAGAGGATCGACTTCATCGAGTCCAAGAATAAAAGGAGTATACCACAAAATCCTTAAATCAAGAAAAGGAGGAGGTCCTAGAGAAACTTCGAGTTGTGCAGAAGGAGAAAAATGAAATGCAGGCGAAGTTCACACAGAGAATTGCGAAGATACAGGAAGAAAAATACCAAATTTTCACATAACAGTTTGCAGTCAAAGAGGCAGTAACTAGAGAACTTCTCTTTGTGCCAATCTTGGCAAATGAGGAATAAGATTTAGCGGAGATGCAAGTGGGGAATCTTGTTGAATCCATTCAACAACGTCAAGAAAGAGTAGCAAAGCTAGAAATCCAAGCAGTACCTAGCACTCTGTAAGAAGTACGTGATTAGAGGGAAGAAGCTTCCGACAACATAGTAGAAAGAATCAGGGCATTGGCCTTAGAGTGTAAACAATTAAGTGATCGAAGTGCGCAGACCTATGAGTGCCTTGAAGAATATCTGGAGTTGAGGACATTGGAAGCACAACTACAGGAGGTGAAGAAATAGGTGTCCATCGTGCAAGCATAGATGAAGCTGCTTACTACAGTCAAGAAGATGAAAATGTCACAGTAGCAGCACGGAATCCAACAACAGGTTACTGCTATCTAGAGAAAAGTCATGGAAGTGACACAGAGGCTCCAACCAGTGCAGGACAAAGCCTGCACGCTTTTTGAAGAGATCGAAGGAAAAGGCTCACAGCTGGAACAGGTGGTCACAATAGTAGAACAACACTTGGAAGGGCCTATCATCGAGAAATTAATTCAAGAGTTCGTCGAGCAGGGGGCTCTGGTGAAACAATAAGTCAATGCATCTCGAGCTAAGCTCAATGCCTTTGAAGCAGTGTTTCCCAGATCAGAGTGACTTGGGATGAGTCATAGGTTAGTTTTGGGGGCCTGTTGGCCCTTGACCAAGTTTTTAAGAAAATTTGGTCATGGTTGACCATTTTTGAGACTTCAACAGGCTGTTCGAAGATGGAGCACCAAGCGAAGCGAAGATCGTGGGATCTCACCCATTTTGCAGGATTTTGATCTTTTAGGGTTTATGTTACGGGTATGGGATGTTGGCCCATGGGTTTGCCCATGTTTATGCCTCTTTGTAAATGTATAAATAAGTAGCTAAGTGATGTAAGAAGTAGTAGTGGGATATGTAAACCATATATTGTAAGTGTTAATGTTGGCTTAGTGCAAGTTATTGTAAGAAGGCTCTGTGCTTGATAGGGGTTGGCTTTGTGCCTTGACCTAATTCAAGGAAGGAGGATCTGGCGAGGTGCACACAGATCTCCTGTCCTTTGTGGAGTTGGCTTTGTGGCTTTGTTCACAGGAGAAGAGGAATGTAAGAAGCCCTAAGACTAATAAGAAGAGAATAAGATTGGTGGACATAGCCCCACACTGGGGTGAACCATGTATATCCTTTGTTGATGTGCTTTGTGCAATGTTATTCATGTTGTTATGTATTTATCTGCTTAGTGCATTGATCTTGATGTATGTTAGATAGTTGTATGGATGCTTAGTTCTCTATTCATGGTAAATGAATGCTATATCTGAGTTAATGCTATGTTCTTGGAAGTATTTGATCTGGTTATTACTGCGTTGTTTTGTACTTAGGGTTTAATTTGTGATGTGACTAAGAATCATAACTTAATGCATATTGTTGGCTAAGTTCTCTGTTAAGTATTGTAATCACAGATCTGTGTCCCAACTAGGTTGTGGACACCTAAGTCCTTCAAGCCCCCCTTCCTCTACCTCGGGTGAGACTTCATATGATTCGTAGGTGTTGTTGAAAGGGTCAGTAGTTAGGGTTTTGTTGGTGCATTGTTGAAGTGTTGAACCCTGGGTGTGCATTTGTGCTAACAATAATATGCCCCAAATAATGAATTTGGTTCTAATAAAATGAGCACTTGCTCAATTTGGCATGCAACTGGTGTTTTCTTAACACTTGCAACACCATCCTCAAGTGATGCTCATTTTCTTCTTCTATCTTGGAATATACAAGGATTCCATCCAAAAAGACAATGACAAACTTGTCTAAGTCCTCTCAGAAAACACTATTCATCAAACACATGAAAATAATTGGTGCATTTGATAACCCAAATGAAACCACTGTAAACTCATAGTGACCATACCTTGTTCTGAAGGAAGTATTGCTAATGTCTTCATCTTTAATCCTTACCTGATGGTATCCTGACCTAAGATCAATCTTTGAAAATATCCTTGCATCCTTCAACTGATCGAAGAGATCATAGATCCTTAGCAAAGGATAATTTTTCTTCATAGTTACTTTATTTAACTGCCTGAAATCAATACACAATATCAAGGTCCCATCTTTCTTCTTCACAAATAACACTGGGGGACCCTAAGGTGACACACTTGGGCGTATGTACCCCTTCTTCAATAGATATTCAAGCTGCATTTGCAACCCCTTCAGCTCTGGATTACTCATTATGTAGGGAACCTTTGACACTGGAGCTACTCCAGGCATCAAATTTATAGAGAAATCAATATCTCTCTTTGTGGTAGTACTAGTATCTCCTTAAACACATCCTCAAACTCTTTTAGGATTGCTTGATCTTCTAGATCTGGAACCCTATCCTAAGGTGTTTCCTCCATATGAGTTGTAAACACTTGGAAACCCTTCCTATAACACTTCTTCAACTACATTGTTGATATTTCTCAGACATTGAGTGCCCTAGGAATTCTTTGGACTGATCTTGATTTTCCTTCCTCATCTAGCCAAGTGAATTCCTTGTTATGAAAATCTAAGATGTTATGGTGTTGGTCCAACCAATCCATACCAATTGGACAGTCATATGAACCCAAAGGTAATATGTTCATATCTTCCTTGGTATTCATCCCATTCATGCCCAATGGACATGCTTAACCAACTCAATAACCTTTCTCTTGGCTCCTGTAGCCAGTTGCACCAACCAAGATTTCTCATTCTTGCATCTTGGAAATTGCAATATTTCCACTACCTTAGGATCTATATAGCTATGACTAACCCATGAATCAATTAAAATAGTAAAGGCATGGTTATAGATCATACATTCTACTTGAATCATGTGTTATTGAAACTCTTCTTGCTTGTTGTCCAGGGTTGCATAGATCCTTCGCACACTTATGCCCAAGTCATCCACGGTTTCTACTTGTTGGGCATTGTGGAGAGCTCTCACTTTTTCAGATTTCTAAGGACAATCCCTATACTTATGATCTCCTTTACAACCCCAACATTGCATAGGTGGCTTCCTAGGAATTTTCCCACCCACCTCAACCATATTGGGCTCTCTAAAGGCTAGTTGTCTCCGAGGATTATTTCTAAAGAATGGAGGCTTTCTTCCCTTCTTCCCCATATCTCTATTAAATTTATTCTTGTCCTCCCAAGCCTTCTAGAAGGTAGGATTTCCTTTTTGTTGATCATACAAGAACTTAGCTCCTCTTATGGTCTCTTCCAAAGTTTTATGATCATCATATTGAATCTTGTCACTGATGAAGGATGGTATTCCACTCATATATCTATGGATCTTAATTTTCTCATCTTTGATGAAGGAGACATACTTCAGCAGCTCCAAGAATATCTTTTCATACTCATCAATGTTCATGCTTCCCAACTTGAGTTCAAAGAAATCTTTCATCTTTTTGTCATAATATATCTTGGTCAAGTATTTCTTCTCAAAATACTTCTTGAATTATTTCCACGTCACATTTTTCTCCTTAATGTGTTTCACCTGCACAAGTTGGTCCCTCCACATGGATTTTTTTCTTTCAACTAGTAGATTGCAATTCTCCCTTCTACATGAGAGGAATAATTATGCAGTTGGAAATATTTCCTCATGCCCAACAACCATGTCTCATAATATTCATCCTTCTTATCATCAAAAGTAGGAGGTTTGATCTTGTTCATTCTCCCTTCAATTAATCTACCCCAAACCTCCTATGATTCTTGGCAGGGGATGGACCTAAGATGTTATGTTCCCTCCTATTGGAATGCCTTTGAGAGTGGTGGTGGTGCCTATTGACACTCATTTATCTTACTTTCTCATCAAGGGGATTGTGGATTCCTGACTTGTTCGAGCCACTCTCCTTGTCTAACTTCTTCTCAATTATGTCCATGATTTTCATTAACTTCATGTTGAAGTCTCTTGTTTCTCTTTGGCCTTCATAAGTCTTTCATTTTCAGCTTTGTGGCTCTGGATATCTACCTACAATTTTCTAATGGTCTCTGCCAGATTGATGTCTTCATCCTTTCCTTCTTCGTGTCCATTTGAATTTGTTCCTTCAATTCCCAAATGGACATTCATTCCTCTAACCTCAGCTTCTTGACTGTAAGCCTCTTGTGCATCCTTCATATATATGCACTCCAAGAATATTATGTTATGTTTTGGCAGTAGAAAAATCTACAAAAGTGTGTAGCCAATAGAACTCTTGTCAAGCGAACTGTTTGAACAAAAACATGCAAACATGTACAATTCTAGTTTATAATTGATCATAATTACTTCTTCTGATTTTATGAGAAATTTTACTGTCCATATACAATTTCTGGGTGAACATTTGTCCTCTATTATTCCATACCTTTCCAACGGCTGCTCCGTTGCTCAATTCTGAGTTTTGAGCAGGAAGTTATGACTATTTGAGCAATGGCACTTCTTGGAAGGTGATCTATGTTCAACTGTTGTTAATTATTAGAGTCGAATTGGCTCTTGGATCCATGCTAGATCCTCTCTTCATATTTACAACCTTTTCCTTACTTGTTTGGATGCAGTTTTGTTCAATCAGGGACCTCACGAGTTCCTTATCTAAGCCTTTTTCCTATTCTTAAAACAAAAATTCGGGTGCTAGCCCCTTTTCTTCAGTTCCCAAATTCATCTGACCACAAGTTGTGACCAAGAGCTAATAGGATAGGTGCTTATCCGAAACTTTTGTGCTTCTAAACTTATGGCTTCGGAGAATTTCACACCTTCTTCTCTCATTTCTTCTGAACATCGAACTCCTGAACCTTTTTAACTTTCTAGGGCCCATGTAATAATGTTGTCATCATATAAACATGGCCCCTATGTGTTGTACTACTAAATGGTCCAATCAAGGTTGAAAAAAATACAAATCCGACTGATAC
>JZKD02S1658121.1:73500-90985 GCA_000966675.3 Picea glauca
GACCCCTGGATGCAAAGAAAACAACAAGTGGGAGAATGTTGGGTATGTGTTATATTCTTTGCATGTGTGTGTGTGTGGGTGCGTCAGATACGACGACTGCGTCTCATGATCCCTTCACATAGGGCTCTATCGTGTGCACCGGGCGCTTTCCTAGGGGAGTCCCAGGGGGGGGCAGGTATGCCCCCCCCTGGTTACGCGGAGCGTTCGGGGCAACGCCCCGAAATTTTTTTTTTTGGCGGTTTTTTGCGGATTTTTCTATTTATAGCTGATTTGTAAATTAATCCCGGATTAAGGGATTAGGGTTTTGGTATCTACGGAATACCTAAAAACATTTTATATATTGTATGGTGAATGGTGAAATTCAATATAATGAAAAAGAAAGGTTTTCCCAGTTGAGAGTTTCCGGTAAAGATCTCTGTGTATTCTATGTATGAGCCATTGATTAATTTCTGTATTGCTTAAGAATATATATGCATTGCTTTACTTCGCAGGTTTAAAACTTACAAAAACCTAGTGAGGGTTGAAAAATGAGTAGCATCACATAACTGGTACCAATATAGCACACCACAGAGCTAGCACCAAGATAGGTACATCACTAGAACTGACACCACAAAGTTGGTACCATAAACTTGGTGCCACTAGTAACTGGAAATTACAACTGCAACTGTAACTGCTATGAAAACTGGCATGAAGCAACTTGGAAACACCACACAACCTTAGTGCAACTCCTCCAAAGGTAGCACAAAAGAGAAAACACCAAGAGCCACCAATAATATCCTTCCCCAAGTGTGGCGCACTCTCCAAGAGAACCAAAAACCAGAAATAGAGAAACTAAAACTCCAACTGTAGCTGCAACTGCAACTATCTAGTGCACACTGCAGAAGGAGAACTTCATGAATGTGTAAATGAACTAAACCATATTTGTATTTATACTAAGTTGGGTGCCTTTCTGGGACTGACTTATTATTCTGGGTCTTATTATTTATGTGGGATGACTTCTCTTCCTGGAAATTATATTTCCACTTTATTATTATTTCCTGTGGGTTGACTTCTCTTCTGTGGTCTTCTATTTTACTTTATTCTTTTTGGGGGTGTTCTTTAACTTTTAAATGGTCTTCCTTTGAATTCCTAGAATCTTCTTCTTCTCCAAGAAAATTTGTCCAGAAGGGAATACCTCTTGGAGCTAACAAAACATCAACATAATGGAGGACCTCATGGATTTCTTGAGTGGGGAAAAGTACTTTTCAATGACAGAATTAAAGAGTGGATACCATCATATTCAAATAATGTGAGGTGATGAGTGTAATATATAATTTAAGGTGAATAATGGACAATTTGAATGTTTGGTTATGTTGTTTGGATTACCCAATGCACCTCGTACCTTTCTGATATTGATGAATGAGATATTGAAGACACTTTTGGGAAAAAAATTCATCGTGTTCCTTGATGACATTTTGATTTTTAGTAGGTCCAAGGATATGCACTTTAAGCATTTGAAGCAAGTGTTGGAAAGGATAAAAGTAGATAAGATACAAATTAACTTGAAGAAGTGTAGTTTCTTGCAAAGAAGAGTTTGTTTACTTGGGTTTTATAGTTTTGAAAGAGGGCTTGAAGATGGATCCCGAAAAGGTGAAAGATATTGTGGATTTTCTAATTCCTAGATGTATCTTTGTATGTTTGATGTAAGAATATTCCATGGTTTGGTGAGATTTTACCATAATTTTTATACAAACTTTAGTGGGATTTGTGCACCATTCATTAAGTGAATGAAGAAGGGATATTTCCACTGGAAAATAGCAACAAAAATTTCCTTTGAAAACTTGAAGAAGAAGGTAATCGAACAACCGGTGTTGGCACTTCCATATTTCAACAAGGTGTTTCAAGTAGATTTTGATGTAAGTGGTTTAGTGATTGGAGTGGCCTTGATTCAATATGTTAAGTTGATAGCATCCTTTAGTGAGATTTGAATGATGTTAAGAAAAATTATTGTGTTTATGATCAATAATGTTATGTCATATTTCAAGCCTTGAATAAATGGAGATATTATTTTCTATTGAAGGTTTTTATGTTGTTTGGATATCATAAGGATATGAAACACATAAACATTCAATGTAACTTGAATTCGAAGCATTTGAAATGGGTGAATTTTTTTTGACTACCATGTATGTTGAGGTTGTTAGTTTGGACAACTTTAAAGAGTTATATAAAGAATAAACATATTTTACAGAGGCATAGAAAGTATGAAAATAACCATGGGGTATGTATAGGACACGATATTTGGACTTTCACATCCAAGAGGGATTATTGTTTAAGAATAAAAAAATGTGTATTTCACAGATTTTATTGAGACTGAACCTCATTTGGGAGATACAAATCGAAGGTTAATTTTGGAGTGGATAAGGCCAAGGAACTGGTATATGAAAGTTATATTTTTCCCAGTATCAATAAATATGTCAAGAATTTTTTTGAGTGTTTTATAATTTTTCAATTGACCAAGGGAAGGAGCAAAAAACACTAGATTATATACTCTGTTACTGGTACCAAAAAATCCATGAGAGGACATAAGCATGGATTTAATTTTGGTACTACCTAAGACACAAAGAGGTTATTGTTTAGTGCTAGTGGTGGTGGATATATTTTCTCATATGACACATTTCATACCATGAAATAAGACTAGTGATGTTACACATGTGATTGTGTTATTTTTCCAAGAAATTGTAAGATTGCATGGGCTACCTAGGAGTATCACTTAGACATAGATATTCAATTTGGACATTTTTTTAGGACTCTTTAGAATAATATGGGTTCCAAATTATAATATATCTTGGTGTATCATCCACAGATATATGGTTAGACAAAGGTAGTTAATTGGAGTGTGGGAAACTTGTTGAGATGTTTGATTGGAGAAAAAATGGGTAAATGGGATTTGGCTATAACTCAATATGAATTCTCTTACAATAATTCAATAAATAGATCTATTAGTGAAATTCCATATCAGGTATTATATGGAAGGTATCCAAATGGAGTTATAGAATTAGTTTAGTTTCCATAAGTTGAGGATAGAAGGAGCACTAATGAAAATAGTTTTGCAGAAAGCATACATGACATTTATGAGTAGGTCAAAAACAAGTTACACGAAAGTAATGCTATCTACAAGAAGAAGGAAATTTTTTGCAGGAAGTTGAAGGTTTTTTATGAGGGTGATATAGTGTGGCACATTTGAGGAAGGATATATTTACTATATGAATGTACAACAAACTCAAATACAAGAAAATCGTTTCATATAATATTTTGAGAAAAATGTCTAATAATGACTTCAAGATGGATTTGTTGTAGGCCTTTGAAATTTATCCAATATTTAGTATTTCTGACTTATATATGTTCCATTAAGGAGAAGAGGATGGTGAAGTAAGAACCATGATTTAATGGGAAGGATAATTTCCAATCAAGCCTATTGAATAAATTTAAGAAATATTGGCTAAGAGAGTTAGCAGGAAGAACCTAGGTTAAGATCAATTTGAATATTTAGACAAGTGGAAGAAAAAAAATTTGGAGGATGCATCATGTATTGCAAAGGATAAATTGGGTCTCCTTTAGTGACCTACATTACTCGAAGGATTTTTGTTTAGTACATATGAGTTATATGCACATGTTTTCTTAACAAGGGTGTTTGATGCCAGAGCATTCTTGGGCTAAATAAAACATGAGCATAGTCTATATAAAATATTTACTTATAGTCTGAAGTCTTGTTGATTAGTTAATTTTTTTAGTATGAGGAATAAGAAGGTCACCATTTCTACAAGAGTAAAACCCATGAGTTTGTTTCCCTTTGATATGGATCCACACATGCTACAAAATTTCTACAAACCCACATGTGCTACAAAAGCTAAAAGACAAACACATGAAAGTTAATTGGCATAGTCAAAGAGAGATTGACCATGTGCTACCCTTGGGAATTCATAGACATGACTCAAGTGGAGGTGAATCTTTAAAAATCCAATTGGACTACCACATGAACTAAGTAAGTTGAGAGAACTTTATAAATATAGTGAATTAGTTGGAAGAAGAGGTTTAGCTCCATAAACCTACAACATAAGAAGAGGAGAAGAATAACATTTCATGCTCAAGGAATTTTGAGAATGGTTGAAATTTTAATTATTCCAAATTGTAAATAGTATGAACTGTTTGTTGGAAACATGCCAATGAATTTTCCCATGCGATCACATGCAAAGGAACATGTAGATGCAGATGCACATGAACATGCGTGTGCATGCAATCTACTTATGAATTGTTTGTGTAACTATGTTATCTATTCATGATCAATCTGTGTAACTGAGTAATAGACGTTATATATACGCGCATACCCATAGAGGTAGATGAAAATGTGAGTGAAATGTACAATATGAGTGAAAGCGAGTACATTGTGTGAGGAGAGCATGGTTTGTATGCCCCAATTGGCTATTGCAATTCCCCCTTGAATAGAAGAAGATCGATAATCATTGCCCATGGTTTTTTCCCGATTTGGGTTTCCACATAAATCAATGTGTCAAATCGTGTGTTTGTTGTTCTTGGTTTGATGCATGTGTAATATAGCTCTGTTATATTTGCTATGTTTTTTATTCCGCTTCCCAACAAGTGGTATTAGAGCTCAAATTTGAAGGAGTGGAGAGCGAGGGAGAAAAGAATCTGGTTGTTGGACCGAAGAGTCAAGCTGAGCCGAGTGAAGTGGAAGTAGAGAACTAAGGAAAATTTTTATTACATCATCACGGGTCGTCCTTGTGGGACAGTGTGATGATAGCATGCAAACTTACAAAACTTTCAAAAAGTGTGGAATCGTCGCGGGTCATACACAACACATAGAGTAACGTCGTCGTAGGCCGTACATTGTACACAGTGTGAAATCATCGCAAGAACATAGTAGTACAAGGTGCGACAATTTAGGTCCAAATCATCGCACGCTATACATTGACAAAGTGCAACGATTTAGAAATAGTCGCGGTGATACTCATACAGGGTGCGACAATCTTAGAAACCCAAAAAAAAATGCATGGTATAAACTAAATTTTTTCAAAGGTATGAAAGGTTTCTTGTCTTATTATGTGACATGGTCATGAGTTTTAATGTTTTTTAATGAGACAAGTGGGTGAGGTGGAGTATAAGGTCGAACCCTTATTAAAATAATGAGTGGATGTTTTAAAAAGTGAACTCTTTTATAAAAGGTGAGGTTAATAAAAAGGGTTTTTAGGTTTAAAATATTGTTTTTTAGAAAAAAAAAATTACTAAACTTTTCTGAGGGTTTATATCATTAACCTTCCACATTTAAAAGGGCTTGATTTTATAAGAAGTGGTTTCGGTGTTTTCTTCTAATGGTGAAAGTGTATATTTCTAAGTTTGAGGTGGAGAAATTCAGTGGTAAGAATAGCTTTGCACTATGGAAGCTTAAGATGTGGGATCTCCTTGTGCAACAAGGATTGCAAAAGGCACTGGCTGGAAAGTCAAGGAAACTGGCAAGCATGACAGACGAGGACTGGGAGGATTTGAAAGCAAGAGCCCTCAGTACTATTTGTTTGTGTCTGGTAGATGAGGTATTGTTTAACATCACTGAAGAGGAGCAACAACAAGTTTGTGGACCAAATTGGAGAGTCTGTATATGACAAAGAACTTGTTAAACAAAATCTTCTTGAAGAGGCAGTTGCAAATCTTGCGGATGAAAGAAGGTACAAAAATTGTTGATCACGTGAATTTTTTCAATACTCTGATTTGTCAATTAACTAGTATGGAAGAAAAGTTCGAAGATGAAGACAAGGCAGTTATGCTACTATGTTTGTTGCCTGAGTCTTAGGATCATCTGGTCACAACTATGTGGTTTAGCACAACAGATACCATTGATTATGACATTGTTGTGGGAGATTTGTTGTTTTAGGAGATGAGGAGAAGATACAGTAAGGAAACCTCAATAGTAGAAGCAATGGTTGTCAGAGGTCGATCTACAGAAGGACGGAAAGATCATAAAGGTACAACCAGGTCTAAGTCAAAAGACAGTAAGGGTAAGGAAAAATATTGGTTTTGTGAAAAATCTGGGCATCTCAAGAAGGATTGTTGGAAAAGACAACAAGCATCCAAAGAGGACTCCACAATAGAAGCAAATTCAACTGCATTTATGGTTGATGAAGTTTTGTATGTCTGTTGTGTATCACCACCTGTGTTTGCATAGAAGGTGTAGGATGATGACGGTTGAGTCATCGTGAAATTTAAAATATATATATATATATATATATATATATTGTATTTACTTTGGAGTTGTAGAAATTATTGATTGCATGTAAATGGGAATATGTCTGTAAGACCTGGATAGGCATGAGTACCACTGTTTTATTAGGCCACCTATGAAAAGTCTAGACATAGATTTAGATAGATTGAATATGTGGGGAGGCATGTATGTTGAGTTAGTCTTACTTTAGTGAAAGAGTTAATGATTTAAAAAAAAATTAGGTCAAAGCAGGTGGTTTTTTGGGTCCATGTGTTTTGGGTATCCCATGGTATTGTGTCCATGGAATTTCATGTAATGAAGCTTATAAAAGGCTTTGTGAACTCCATTGTAAATGGGCCTGGAGGTAAGAGGTGAAGGCTTACTTGGTCGGTTTGGCCAGATTTGGTCAAAGTTGTTCGAATGCAAAGTTCGAGGTGGAGCAGTGTTTGATGAATCTCCTTTTATAAGGGGATGTATATGGAACAACTAGAACAGTTAGTTCAGAATCGCAACAGGAGATTTGTTTGCAAACTCAAAAATCATTGTATGGCCTGAAGCATGCTAGGAAAATGGTACAAAATGTTTGATTCCTTCATGGTGAGCCAAATTTTACAAGAAGTGAGTATAACCATTGTGTTTATGGTATATTCATTATGTTGGTGTTATACGTTATGCTTGTTACAAGAACATGCATGGTTGAGATCAAGAGGTTGGCTCAGTTGGTTAGGACATTTGTTGTGAAGGATATGGGAGCAGAAAAATAAATATTGGGCATGGGAATACATAGAGACAGGAAGGATGGTAAGCTTGGTTATCACAACAGAAGTATGTGGCGAAGATACCAAGGAAATTTGGTATGAATAGTGTGAAACCGGTAAAATCCCTTTGGCTTTCCATTGTAAATTCTCTTCAGGTTTATGTCTTAATTGATGAAGAAGAAAAGGGTTATATGTCTTGAGTATTATATGCTAGTAGGAAGTTTGATGATTGTGATGGAGAAATGGTCAGCATTTCACATGCAACTGGTGTTGTTAGTAGACACATGGAAAAACCAGGTCAGTAGCATGAAAATGGGTGCTTCAAACACAGAAGCACAAGTATCACCTACAGTGGTTGCAGTGATTTTGTCTATGGTTATGATTCATGAGATTTGGACAAGTGCATCAGTTTATTAGATAGGTTACTGATGGAGATAGAATGGTCCATGCTGGAGTGAATCGTGTAGGCATTTTCACGTAACGACATTGTCAGAGAAGTTGCAGATTTGTGATGGTGTTTGGCTTCTCTTGTAGAGAAGGTGATGGATGGATTAATTAAGGGCATGATATATCAGGTACATTGTTGTCAAGGTGGATATTGTTGGAAACATGCTAATGAATTTTCCCATGTGGTCACATGCAGAGGCACATGCAGATGCACATGCACATGCACGTGTGCGTGCATGAAATATACTTATGAATTGTTCATGTAACTATGTTATCTATTCATGATCAGGCTGTGTAACTAAGTGATAGATGTTATATATACGAGCATACCCATAGAGGTAGATGACAATGTGAGTGCAATGTACAATGCAACTGCAAGCGAGTACATTGTGTGAGGAGAGCATGGTTTGTATCCCTAGGTTGGGTAATGTAATTCTCCCTTGAATAGAAGAAGAGCGATAATCATTGCCCGTGGTTTTTTCCTAATTTGGGTTTCCACATAAATGACTGTGTCAAATTGTGTGTTTGTTGTTCTTGGTTTGATGCATGTGTAATCTAACTCTGTTATATTTTCTATGTTTTGATTCCACTGCCCAGCACTGTGGAGAGATTAATACCTCCATATTGTAACCCATGGATTGATATTGACATATTATTCAATAAATATTTTACTTCTATACCTTTCCTTTTGTTTTCTATTATTTACATTGTTAACTATGTCCATATTTAATTATGTACGATATGTATTTTGTGACTGTGTAAGTACACTACTTTTGTAGCCACTGCACTATGATAGTGTTGATATATATTTGTGGCTATGTTAGGGAATTATAGAACCTAGTTGTGCATCAAGGTTCATACCACTATCATTCGAAAGTCAATATCATATGCAATGGTAGACCTATGTATAAATATTAACATAATTTATTTTATATATTGTTATGTAGAACTCAATATAAAACCATTGTCACTCAACGGAATGATAATATAAGTATCCAATCAAACATATAAATCTATCAAGAGATTGTTCACAATTGAAAATAATAATTGTGAGATTAGGTCACTTAGTGATTTTGGGAAACTAAAGCTTCCAAGAGGGTAAAATTGGTTACTTTTTTCAAGCCAATGGATATATGCCAGGCAAGTCACAATTTTTGTAGATAATTTAGTACTGATTTTTATACAAGACCAAAGGAAAGTGATCATCCCACCTAACAAAAGAAAATGAGTAATTGAAGAAGAAAAAAATGACTCTAATACATTATTTATTGGGACCAAGGCTTGTTATGGTTCAGCTTTATGAAACCATATGAAAAGAAGTTAACCCAAACATTGGAATTATAAAGTATCTTACATATGCATGTTTCATTGGTATAATTCGTCGACAAAGTATTTTAGGAATGGATACATGAAAACTATGAAATTTTACATGTTTATGTCTAGAATATATTTAATGTGTTATAGATTACCATTATAACAAGGGTAGTTGCAGAGCAACAAGTCCCTGCTAAGAAGGCAGAAGGGACTTGTTGCTCCAATAGACAAATTGCTTGAGTATAATGACCATAGTTTTATAGCCATTACTCTGTATAATGTCATTAGCATTGCTCTGCCCACGCAAACTAAGGTCCCGGGCTCCTATTTTACCTTGTTCCATCACCCTGAATCGCTTCGACCTAAACAAAGTGTTTTTGAAATATGCTTGAGAACAAACCAAACAAACCTAGAGTTGGACTACAATGTTTAACTTTTGAATTTGAAATTCAAACATGCCATCCCATCACATTTATGATTTACCAACTCATCCATCCTTCGATTACTCAACCATTCGCAAATGGTGACGATGGTGCTAACAGTGTCCACGTCTGAAAGAGGGGAGGACAAGAAATGGATACCCGGAATCTGGGAGGAAGAGGAGGTCCAAAAATGTGCAAATCATTTGGCTTTTAGCCAACTCAATTTTGTTACAATTTGTTTTCCATCCTAGAAATATTTATTTAACTCTTAAGGGACAGTGAGTTAAACACAGGTCCATCAATGGCTGAGGTAGCGTAGGTAGGTTCATCACGATTTGACTTGATCGATGGAAACCAAGGAAATTGTTGGACTTCTTGAATTTTAATAGAATACTACGTTAAGTTTTTATGAACGGGAGTAGCAGAAAGTGTTCGAAGAATCAATTTGGGCTTATATAACAACGCATAGAGAGGCTATAATGATAATCTGAAACTGGGTAATCTAGAAAAAAATAACAATAACAAAGACCCACGAGAACACTCGTCTCCAGATTATATCTAAATGTGTTATCAATGGAGTAAGCCAGGTAATAATTTGAATTAAGTAGATAGTATGAGGGTTCTCTATTGTGGGTAGAAGGAATGCCCTCCCCTTCACGTGGCATCAATCATTCTTTTATTACCTTCTTCCCCGTCGTTTCATTCTATTTTTTGTAGCCCTCAATAGTAGGGCCTCGAATCATTCTTTTCTTACCTTCTTCCCCGTTGTTTCATTCTATTTCTGATGGCCCTCAAGAGTAAGACCTTGAAACATCCAGTGCAGAGCACCTTGGCTAGAGGCAAGATGGATACATGCTTGCTCGAGAATGGTCATGGGTTGTGCTTCCCAGGAAGGAGGAAGGACGTGCTCCATCTCTGGTAAAACCACTCAATTCATGCCACCCAATAATCTACCAAGCACTAGATATAGGCAATAAAACATGAAAACAAAAAAAATGACATTTTATCTTTTATTTCTACCTTCTGGGCAGGGACTTGTTGCTCAGCAACCTCCCAATTAATATGTGCATGGCATAAATTCCCTGCATAATGAGTAGGTAGTGAAGAAGGATGTATGATAGCCAACATGAGAATGACAGGATGTCTGGAAGGCAGCATGAGATAGAGAGGAGATTGCTTGCAAGGTAGATCATGAGATAGAGAAGAGATTGCTTGCAGTGTGTCTAGAGCTGTCACATACCCACTGCGACGTAATAAATTTTTCACCTTTCCTTGAGGGACAGAACCCCTGGAATCCTACGGGGCTTAGCACAAGCTGCAGATGCCACCTCTACCTCGACAGAGTCTCTACGTGACCTCCCAATCTTAAGGATCGTTCAGTTTATTTTATGAGCCGAAGCGGCTCCTTTTGATTTCCAGCTGGAATCTCCTTCCAATCGATCCACAGGTCCTTTCGAAAGCTCCCCTGTGCGAACAAAACTAGGCATGAGCTCCACCTTCTCCGACCATAGCGCTATGACCAAGGCCTATTCCCAAAGGCATTTGTCGCAACTCGCAATCTCGCAAGTTCTTGAGTCGAAGTTCTCGACTCCTCCTTCTCAATAATGTGATACCCGAAAACACAAAATGGGTATAGATCCCTTCTTTTTCAACTCTCTCTCTACACGTGACCACTGGCTAGGATTAATGCTAGTACCTCTCGCTATTTGTTGTTTTGTGGGTTTTAGCATCAAGCTCCCGTGCTCTCATCCCGCGGATCCCCGAGTCGTGAGAAATCAACAGAGCATTGATTCCCTTCTCCAGGTGGTACGTGTCCACCTGTCAATCACGTGGACCCCACTTGTGATTCTACCATGTGTCCTCACTCGTTCCTTGGCTCTCAACACTTCGTGACTTCTACAGTCGAGACAAGGTCCGTTCAACCTCCAAACCTATGAATGCGCGATACGCGCAATGAGGCTCTAATCCAATGGTCTTCCCTTGACCTGGATCCAACGACTATCCTTTCTCCTCATGATTTCACCACTCATGACTTGGAGCACTCAACTCCTGGGCTCTCACCTTGCGAACCTCCGAGTTTGCGAGATCCCTCAATCTCTGCCACCTATCCTCCTCAGACAGATGATTCTGATCTTCTGGCGACTTTGCCATTCACGAAGTCAAGAGTCTTCCTCCTCTGACTCCTAATGTCTAAATCCTTGATAGAGAGGATCTCACGACACATGTCCTCCTTCCAACGAACGGCTCAGATTCTTCTGCGACTTCGCCACTCCCAAAGTCTAGATGCTCACCTTTGTAAATCCTGATGCCTGAGTCTCCGAAGCGGATGATCTCGTGACACGTGTCCTTCTGCAGACGGACGGCTCCGATCCTTTCGCAAGTTTGGAACTTCTGATGTCGAGTGTCCAGACCTTCGTCCTCAGGCCCCCCGAACTCCCGAATGTCGAGATCCTAATACCAACTCCTTCGGGACTTTTTGCTTCTACTGCTCACAAAGTTTTAAGCCCCATGCATCTCCTATCAGATCTAATGGTTGACTAGTGTTCGGACTAAGGTCTGATGGCTCAGACCTGTCCTATGCTATGCACTCTTCCGCCGCTCCCTAGACGTGGAAAAATCAACGGTTCGGATACTCCCACAGACCTTGGGGATCTACGGTCCCGATTTCTTCGCTACTTGCGAAGACAAAGGAAAGAAAAAGGGTTAAGGAATTTAATGCCCTCATTTATTCCTCCAATCTAACGGTCATGAATGACTGTAGATCTTCCGAT
Source organism: Picea glauca (assembly GCA_000966675.3). Taxonomy (NCBI): domain Eukaryota; kingdom Viridiplantae; phylum Streptophyta; class Pinopsida; order Pinales; family Pinaceae; genus Picea; species Picea glauca. Next base: position 85,463 of record JZKD02S1658121.1, read on the forward strand.
GGGATCTCATCCGTCAATCAATTCTTATCCACACGCTCCTATTTTGGGATTTCGCGGGTCGAGGTTTCAGGATTCGTGAGTGCAAGAAAACTCACACCTAGATACTGTGGGTGTCGAAATGCCAAAATGTTGAGTTCTACGAGGACCGTTCTCCCTCGTACAAGGTTTTGAGACTTAACCTCTAACATCCCTCTTTGGGTCCTCAGATAATTTACACCAGGTTTTGAAGACCAGACTGGAAGGTCTTCTCTAAGGTAAGGGAGTGGTCTCAAAAGGATGCCTTCGGGAGGAAACCTATCTAAGGCATCTGGTAGGACAAACATAGGGATAATCTTTCGAGAGTAGACTTGAAGTCTGACTTAGATTGGTAAGCATATAAATAGCAATTCGTAAAACATAATCCATACGTGGTCTTTCCATTGTAAGCATGCAACCACCATTTCTGGTCAAAACACCACACAAATAGTTTTATGCTCAACCAATTCATAAATTGCACAGACTATGAACATATATATATCTGCATATAAACTTCAAGATACAGGATATAAAAAACTTATCAGAAATAACACCAGGTGTGATTGCAACTACTGAGAGGGGTTCTCGTTTCCACCCAACCGTAGGCTCAACGAATCCCAACGGATTTACCACTAGCCACCCCCGAGCTGAGACCACGATGTTTCGAGACTGCATCTCTGCTTACCAGTGATCGAGAATGAAGGTTACTCTCCTTCTTCTCTACTATCACTCACTTTGTATTTTTTCTGAGTTCTCCTCTTTCCCTCGCGTCTGCCCCTTGATCATCCACTCTTCCTTCCTTTTCTCCTTTCGACGAGGTTGTGTGTGGCATGATTTTCCTCATAGTGGTCAGGTCTGAGGACTCTATGGATGGGCAGTTCACCCCCATCCCTCATTACTAATGAGGAGCCCTTTACCTACCAACATTGGTGAGTTATTTAATTCAGGGGCCAACAAGTTGCTCTTGGATCTCTGGGCCAGTGAAGTCCAAATACGGTATTGGTCTCGGCAGAAGTTAACACCACCTTTCCAGGTGCCTTCCACCACCTTTCTTCAGCCATCGTGGTCTCTTTTTCATCACCTTCCCCTCCCAGTAGTCCTGCAATACATATATATATATATATATATATATATATATATATATAGTTACATTCATCGACCTTTTCCACAAGGTCCATTCACATCACACATTCACATTTTTTGAGTTTGCCACTGTTCTTGGCCAGTATAGTTATTTTTATAGACTGGGGGAAATAGGGTGTTACAATTCCCTCCCCCTTAAAAGAACATCATCCTCAATGTTCTTATCTATCAACATGACATGCATGTATAGGTGTAAACAAAATTGGATATGCTCGTTTCATGGCATCCTCCATTTCCCATGTAGCCTCATCTGGGCCAAAATGTTTCCACTGCACCTTGACCTGTGTAATGGTTCGGTTCCGGAGCGGGGTTTCCTTTATGTCCAGTATGAATTGAGGTTCTGGTAGAAATTCTCCCTCTAGTTCCACCTGGATCACAGACCAATCAATTATATGGTTAGCATCATGTACATATTTCTTCAATAATGAGACATGGAAAAAATTATGTGCTTTGACTGTGGGAGGAAGTGCTAGCCTATAAGCTACAAGTCCCACTCTATCTAGAACCTCAAAGGGTCCACAATACTGAGGTGCTAACTTGGCACAAGCTCCCACTTTCAGGGAACTTTTCATGGGCCTAACTCTGAGATATACATGATCTCCTACTTTGAACTCTCTTGGAGTTCTCTTTTGGTCGGCATAAATTTTCTGTCAGTTCTGAGCGACCTTCAGGTTTTGTTTTATCTGAGTCACTTGTTGTTCCATTTCTTTCAACATGTCGGTTCCAAAAGAGATCTTTTTTATGGGATTACTCTAGATGACTGGAGTGTTACACGATCTACCATAGAGTATTTCGAAGGGACTCATCTTTAAGGATGCTTGGTAGTTGTTGTTGTAGGTGAATTCTACCAGTGGCAGGTAGTCTTCCCACTTCCCGGGTTGATGCATTACATGCATTCTTAGCATGTCTTCAAGTATTTGGTTCACTCTTTCTGTTTGTCCGTCGGTTTGAGGGCGATAGGTGGTGCTAAACAACAATTTGGTTTCTAAGCCAACCATCAGTGACTTCCAAAAGTTGGAAGTAAATTTTGTGTCTCTGTCAGACACGATCTCTTTCGGCATACCATGCAGTCTGAATATCTCCTTCATGAATACCTGGGCGATATCGATTGCTTTGCAAGTGGACTTGAAAGGGATAAAATGAGAATACTTGCTCAATTTATCCACCACTACCATAATGGCATCGTTCTGTTTGGTTGATGTTGGTAATCCAGTGATGAAATCCATGGAGATGGTTTCCCATTTCCATTCTGGAATTGTTAGAGGTTGTAATAATCTTGTTGGGTGTCAGTGTTCTGCTTTAACCTGTTGGAACTCTATGCATTTGGCCAAGTACTCGGCTACATTTTTCTTCATTCTAGGCCAATAGAATTGTCTCCTAGTGGCCATGATCATCTTCCGGTATCTTGGATTACTAGAATAGGGTCTTTTATGTAGTTCATCCAGTATGAACCTCTTCAAGTCGTCACAATTTGGAATATAAAATATTCTCATGTAAGTGAGCATACCTCCTTTGGTCATCTAGTAGCCTTCATATTTTACTCCGATGGGTCCTTGTTGTAGGTACATGGTCACAGTCTGGATGATGGGATCTGTTTCTTGTGCATTTCTAATTCTTTCCTTGACATCTATCTCATAGGTGCTCATCGCTACCAGGTGAATTGTCTTCATACTTCTGCTAAGGGCATCGTCCACCCTATTTTCCTTTCCTTTAATGTGTATGATTTTGAAATCAAACTCACTAAGGAGGGCCATCCACCTAGCTTGTCTAGCCTTGAGCTTTGGTTGATCAAATAGGTATCACAATCCATAGTGATCTGTCATAAGCACAAACTTTCTTCCCAAGAGGTAATGCCTCCACATTTTCAAGGCATGCACTATGGCAGCCAGTTCTAAATCATGGGTCACATAATTGACTTCATGCTCATTCAATTTCCAGGATTCATAGCAGATCACACTTCCTTCTTGCATAAGGACTCCTTCGAGCCCTTCCTTATAGGCATATGTGCACACGAGGAAGTCAACTTCTGGATTGGCGATCTTTAGCACGGGTGCATGGGTCAGTAGATGTTTCAGGGTTTGAAATCTTTCTTCACATTTATGTGTCCATGGAAATTTTGTCCCCTTCTTCTGGAGGGAAGTGATTGGACAACCAATCTTGGAGAATTCTTTTATAAATCTCCTATAGTATCCTACTAATCCCATAAAGGATCTGATGTCCGAAACATCCTTTGGGGTAGTCCATTCCATAATAGACCTGATCTTGTCAGGGTCTACTGTTATCCCTTCTTCAGATAGGACATGGCCTAAGTAATGTATTTGTCTCTGGAAAAAGTCACATTTGTTGAATTTGAAATAGAGCTGATGTTCTCTTAGAAATTGTAGCACAAGCCTAAGATGCTCTTCATGCTCTTCTCTATTCTTGGAGTAAATTAATATATCGTCAATAAAAACCAGCACAAATTTGTCTAGGAATTTACTGAGTACATTGTTCATCAAGCACATAAAAGTGGTAGGGGCATTGGTCAACCCGAATGGCACCACCACAAACTCATAGTGGCCATACCTCATTTGGAAGGCAGTTTTATGGATGTCTTCACCCTTGATTCGGACTTGATGGTATCCCGACCTCAAATCAATCTTTGAGAAAATAGACACACCCCCCAATTGATTGAACAGGTCATCGATCCTAGGCAAGGGGTATTTGTTCTTTATAGTTACCTTATTGAGTTTCCTATAATCTATACACAGTCTAAGGGTACCATCCTTCTTTTTCACGAACAGGACTGGTGCTCCCCATGGAGACACACTAGGTCGAATATAACCTTTATCCATCATTTCTTTTAATTGTAATTTGAGTTCAACTAACTCATTTGTGCTTGTTCAGTAGGCTGTCCTATACACCGATACCGCTCATGATGCAAGTTCTATCAAGAAGTCTATGTCCCTTCTTGAAGGTAGACCTGGTACCTCTTCCGAAAAAACATATTTGTATTCTCTCAGGTTAGGGTGATCGTTAGGGCTTGGTTTTTCACCTTCAATTGTTTTCAATACTTGTATCGCATAGAGGGAACATCTATTTCAGAAATACTTTCTCATTTGTAGAGATGATATTTGTCTCACCGAGACAGGTTTTCGGATCCCTTGAAGGGTTATCTTTTTCCCTTCTTTACTTACACATTCTAAGGTTTTATGGTAACAGTCCAATCTGGCTTTATGGGCAACTATCCAATCCATACCAATCAACAGATCATATGATCCCAGGGGTAATATGTTAAGGGTTTCTTGGGTGGGGAATCTACCCAACATCAATTGGCAGGCTGGTATAACCTCTGGTACCCTTCTTTTGGTGCTAGTGGCTAAATATACCAACCATGGCTTGGTATGTTTTTGTGGCTATAGTTTACACTTATCAACAGCTTTAGGGGCTATATAACTCAAATTTGAACCAGGGTCAATCAAAATAGACACTAGATGGTTGGAAATCATACCTTCTATTTCCACTACTAAAGCTTGGTGGTCAGATTGGTTATTATCCAAGGCTACATAAATTTGTGGCACACTCCTAGCCACATCATTGACGGTAGTAGCTTCCTGGATGTTATAAATCCTCCGACTATTATGTTGTTGATGTGGACAGTCTCTCAATAGATGTTCTTCCCCGCAACCCCAGCATTTCAAAGGTTCTCTCTTTGGGTTATCAGTCTTCACTAATATGGGTCCAGAAGTTTTATTTCCGCTCAAGGAGGGAAAATTCTTCTGGTGCATACTCCGGGTTGGGAAGCTCATTCTTGGTTCTTCTTATAGTTCTTAAATCTCGGGGATTTAATTCCCCTTTTCTGAAATCTTGAACTATTCTTCTGTTTCCATCCTTCACGAGGTTCTGCTTGATGCCCAAACTGTTCATGACAATAGGTTTCCTTTCAAATAGTGCCTTCTAGAGTCTTTGGCTCATCAAATTCAATTCTATTCCGATAGTCCTTAGGTAGTCCACTGATGAAGCATTGCACCTTTGCCTTTTCCGCCTTGATATAGGGTACATACCTAAACAAATCAAGGAATTTGTTGACATATTCTTCTATAGTGAGTTTTCCCAGTTTGAGTTCATAAAACTCTTTAGTCTTTTTGTCGAAATATTTTTCCAACAGATACTTCTTTCGGAAGTATTTCTCAAACCGTTCCCAAGACAGGTCCTCTTCACGAACCCCTTTCACATTCTTAAGGTCTTCCCACCAAATGGAAGCATTTCCATTCAAGTTGAAGGTGGCCACTCGTGCCTTCATATTTTCTGAAAAGTCATGGACTCTGAAATACTTCTTTAGTCCAAGTAGTCAGGCCTTTGCTTTCTCTCCCTTCTTTATTTCAC
>JZKD02S1658121.1:91035-111055 GCA_000966675.3 Picea glauca
TGCCTTCTAGAGTCTTTGGCTCATCAAATTCAATTCTATTCCGATAGTCCTTAGGTAGTCCACTGATGAAGCATTGCACCTTTGCCTTTTCCGCCTTGATATAGGGTACATACCTAAACAAATCAAGGAATTTGTTGACATATTCTTCTATAGTGAGTTTTCCCAGTTTGAGTTCATAAAACTCTTTAGTCTTTTTGTCGAAATATTTTTCCAACAGATACTTCTTTCGGAAGTATTTCTCAAACCGTTCCCAAGACAGGTCCTCTTCACGAACCCCTTTCACATTCTTAAGGTCTTCCCACCGAATGGAAGCATTGCCATTCAAGTTGAAGGTGGCCACTCGTGCCTTCATAGTTTCTGAAAAGTCATGGACTCTGAAATACTTCTTTAGTCCAAGTAGTCAGGCCTTTGCTTTCTCTCCCTTCTTTATTTCACCATCGAAGGAGAGTGGTTTGGATTTTCTGAATTCTTCAAATTTGCGACCTTTGGAAGACTTTTGCTTCTTCCATTTCCTTTGGGGATAGGAACTGGTTTTGTTGCTAGAAGATCCCTCTGAATCGCCAGCTTCCTTCTCAGAGGAATCATCCAACACTTGTCCTTTACCTCTGGGGAGGACCTTTTTCGAGGTGCTCCTCTCAGTGTGACCACTGATATGTCCATGTTTCTAAGTTTCAGGTTCATGCTACATTCATCTTTGTAGATTGGATTAACTCTGCAGTAAAACTGTGTTAATTTCTATTTGTTTTTCTTGTTCTTTCATCATCCTTTCATTGTCGGCCTTACAGCTTTGTAATTCGACCATGAGGCTCCTCACAGTCTCGACTAGACCTAGAGGGGTCCCTGCTACCCTCGTTTCATCGAACTCTTCGTCTCTATTGTGGGAACCTTCTCCCACTTCATGGTGAGTCACCATACTATGCGTTGATAATTTCTCGCGGTTGATCTTCCACTTGTGTGCAAAAGGAAAAACACTGGTTGTTAGTTGATATTTATATTTATTTATAACCAATACCTCATTCATATTTTCACATGTACACACACAATAGGGATTTTTTCATTCTCAACTTCGTCTTTTAATTAGGGAGGTTAAGACATGGGGGTTACTTTTTTAGGAGTGTTCCGAACAGAGCTTCTGCGCAACCCGTTCATGAGCCCAAGCAGGCCAAGTGTTGTAACCATGCTCTGATACCAATTTGTCACATACCCGCTATGGCGTAATAAAATTTTCACCTTTCCTTGGGGGACAGAACCCTCGGAATCCTATGAGGCTTAGCACAGGCTACAGACACTACCCCTGCCCCGATAGAGTCTCTACACGACCTCCCAATCCTAAGGATTGTTCAGTTTCTTTTATGAGCCGAAGCGGCTCCTTTTGATTCCCGGCTGGAATCTCCTTCCAATCGATCCATAGGTCCTTTTGGAAGCTCCCCTGTGCAAAAATCACTAGGCGTGAGCTCCACCTTCTCTGACCGACCACAGCGCTATGACCAAGGCCTATTCTCGAAGGTGCTTGTCGCAACTCGAAATCTCGCGAGTTTGCGAGTCGAAGTTCTCGACTCCTCCTTCTCAATCCTGAGATACCCGAAAACACGAAATGGGTATAGCTCCCTTATTTGTCATGTCTCTCTCTACGCATGACCACTAGCTAGGCTTAATGCTAACACCTCTTCCTATTCACCGTTTCATGAGTTTTCACGTCGAGCTCCTTTGCTCTCATCCCACAGATCCCCGAGTCATGAGAAATCAAAGTAGCGTTGTCTCCCTTATCCAGGCGATGTGTGTCCACCTGTCAATCACATGGACCCCACTTGTGATTCTACCGCGTGTCCTCACTCATGCCTCGGCTCTCGGCACTTCATGACTTATGCAGTCGAGATGAGGTCCTTTCAACCTCCAAACCTCCGAATGCGCGATACGCATGATGAGGCTCTGATCCAATGGTCTTCCCTTGACCTAGATCCAACAACTATCCTTGCTCCTCACGATTTCACCACTCGCGACTTGGAGCACTCAACTCCTAGGCTCTCACCTTGCGAACCTCCGAGTTCGCGAGATCCCTCGATCTCTGCCACCTATCCTCCTCAGACAGATGGTTTTGATCTTCTCGCAACTTTGCCATTCGTGAATTCAAGAGACTTCCTCCTCTGACTCCCAATGTCTGAATCCTCAATAGAGAGGATCTCATGACACGTGTCCTCCTTCCAATGGATGGCTCAGATTCTTCTGCGACTTCGCCACTCGCAAAGTCTAGACGCTCACCTCTGTAAATCCCGATGCCCGAGTCTCCAAAGTGGATGATCTCGCGACACATGTCCTTCCACAGACGGATGGCTCCGATCCTTTTGCAAGTTTGGAAGTTCTGATGTAAATTGTCCAGACCTTTGTCCTCAGGACCCCCAAACTCTCGAATGCTGAGATCTCGATACCAACTCCTTCGGGAATTTTCGCTTCTGCTGCTCATGAAGGATTAACCCCTATGCATCTCCTGTTAGATCTAACAGCTGACAGGTGTTCGGAATAAGGTCTGATGGCTTAGACCTGTCCCGCGCTATGCACTCTTCTGCCGCTCCCTAGATATGGAAAAATCAATGGTCCGGATACTCCCACGGACCTTGGGGATCTACAGTCCCAATTTCTTCGCTACTCGCGAAGATAAAGGAAAGAAAAAGGGTTAAGGCATTTGACGCCCTCGTTTATTCCTCCAATCTAATGGTCATGAATGACCGCAGATCTTCTGACAGGATCTCATCCGTCAATCGATTCATATCCACACACTCCCATTTTGGGATTTCACGGGTCAGGGTTTCGGGATTCGCGAGTGAAAAAAAACTCACACCTAGATACTCCAAGTGTCAAAATGTTGAAATGTTGAGATCTACGAGGACCATTCTCCCTCATACAAGGTTTTGAGACTTAACCTCTAACATCCCTCTTTGGGTCCTCAGGTAATTTACACCAGGTTTTGAAGACCAGACTGAAAGGTCTTCTCTAAGGTAAGGGAGTGGTCTCAAAAGGATGCCTTTGAGAGGAAATCTATCCAAGGAATCTGGTAGGAAAAACATAGGGATAATCTCCTGAGAGAAGACTTGAAGTATGACTTAGATCGGTAAGCATATAAATAGCAATTCGTAAAACATAAGCTATATGTGGTCTTTCCATTATAAGCATGAAACCACCATTTCTGGTCAAAACACCACACAAATAGTCTTATTCTCAACCAATTCATAAATTGCACAGACTATGAACATATATATATCAACATATAAACTTCAAGATACAGGATATAAAACACTTATCAGAAATAACACCAATTGTGATTGCAACTACTGAGAGGGGTGCTCGTTTCCACCCAACCATAGGCTCAACGAATCCCAATGGATTTACCACTAGCCACCCCCGAGATGAGACCACGATGTTGCGAAACTGCATCTCTGCTTGCCAGTGACCAAGAATGAAGGTTACTCTCCTTCTTCTCTACTGTCACTCACTCTGTATTTTTCTAGAGTTCTCCTCTTTCCCTCATGTATGCCCCTTGATCGTCCACTCTTCCTACCTTTTCTCCTTTCGGCGAGGTTGCATGTGGCATGATTTTCCTTGTAGTGGTCAGGTTTGAGGACTCTACGGATGGGTAGTTCACCCCCATCCCTCATTACTCATGAGGAGCCCTTTACCTACCAACGCCGACGAGTCATTTAATTCGGGGGCCAATGAGCCGCTCTTGGTTCTCTGGGCTAGTGAAGTCCAAATATGGTATTTGTCTCGATAGAAGTTAACGCCACATTTCCAGGTGCCTTCCACCACCTTTCTTCAGCCATCGTGGTCTCTTTTTCAGCACCTTCCCTCTCAGCAGTCCTGTAATACATATATAAATATATATATTTACATTCATCGACCTTTTCCACAAGGTCCATTCACATCGCACATTCACATTTTTTGAGTTTTCCACAGTTCTTGGCCAGTATAGTTATTTTTAAAGACTGGGGGAAACAGGGTGTTACAAGAGCCATCCTCTATCCTCTCTTGAATTTTCAAGAGCATGGGCATGTTGTGATTATACTCTATGAAAATCCCATTGTAACCGTTGAATCAAACAATGGAAAACATTTGTTATTTTAAATTCTACTTGACTCCAATTGTAACTATTCTATCAAATCCTACAGGAAAACTTAATAGAATAAAGAAACAATTGTCCATTGGGATATGTACAACTATTAAATTAGTTTAAAGTTTACCACTTCAATTCTTCGATGTAAAATTAGTCACAAGACATTTCAAATTTTGATTACACCATTGAGGAACCAATGATATGAGTATGTAGGTATGTCTCTCATGTTTTCATTATGTTTGTGTGATCTTGTTGCACTAGAGTAATGTAAATAGGTAGTTACATAGTTAGAGATTTGTGTAATAAAGAAATTCTAAATCAATGGTAAAACTAAAAATGTAACTTCGGCTTTAAGTCATGTAAATAGGTAATTACATAGAGATTTAGACAAGCTCTCGTACCTTTAGGGAGTTAATTTTTTTATGTCTGAATGGTGTATATATTACCTCTTCTGTAATGAATCACATTGCCTATCGTGCACCATTCTCTCTCGTTGTTATTACTGTAATTTATCATGATATCAAAGCCACTTAAATCCTCGCCAACTAGTTGGTTCTTCATTTGGCATACTCGTGTCAGTGGTGTCTTACCACATATTTGCAACTTTGTGGTGCAATTCATTTTTATGTATTGTTGATTGTCGGATCCTGTGAGCACAGAGATTGAACATATAATATTCTTATCCATCTTTCGTTAATTGCATATTTCAATTTTGAATATAACCTGACCCAATTTTCTGCCATATGCATCTCTGAATTTCATAAACGCATATTAAACCCGAATCCAAACCAGCCTGCGGTAGTTTCTATGTTCAATCCACCCTCTAGTTTCATTGCACTGCTATACTATATGTTTCGTAAAAGGTTCCTTTATTTCAATTGTAAAATATAGGAGAGAAATAGTACTGACGGGAGCCTTCTAAAGCTACACATGTCTATCTGATATCTCCTCCATTTTGCATGGGAAGTATGTGGGTGACTGGCTCCAGCTTTATCACTGCTATGACTCTTGCTTGCATTACTATCAACTAGTTTAACTTCCGGGTGTTTTCAGGGTTGTTGGTGGGGTAGTAAGCTTCATGTGAGCGAGGTGGTCTGGTTTGGAGAGTGGGTCTGAGATATGGACTGTGCATCCAAGCAAGAATGTTACCTGTATGGAATGTGCATCCAAGCAAGAATGTTTTGGGGAAAAACTGGGGAAAAATGAGTGTTGTATCTTCCCGGAAACCCTCCAACGAATTTAACTCTTTTTTATCTAAGCATTTGAGGGCTACAGGATTCATTAAGGACTGTCATCCAGAGGTAAGAAACATGCCCATTTACTGAACTTGGATTCCATGAGATTTTATTGCTATGGATTGGAAGGAATGGCACTTTTTCTTTAGTTTCAGAAATGTAGTATGTTCTTTAAGTTCATTTCAGTAATGCAAATGGATGAGTTGAAGAACTTCAAGCCACAAAAACAATTATCACGTACTATGTCTCTGGATTCCAATGTATTTCCACAACAAAACACATGAATTGTGTATTCAGATATAGATGGGCCTGTTTACAAAGTAGAAAGGAGTAATTATGTAGCAAAGAATGGATATGACTTAGAAAGTGGTATTCAGGTCACTGAACCAGAGGCTCTTTTGCCAAAAAATTGTTTGGAAGAATTGGGTTTAGTAGGTTAAGCTTAATTCAGAATCCCCTTTTCTCTTATATCGAATAAATTTCAATGTTAGACTACTCATTTACATTTCCTACGACTTGTTCTAGATTCTATGAGATGTACACAACTAATATTCTCTATACAGATATGTTTGGATATTATATTAGCACTATGTCACAGAGTTAAAGTGAAATTTTCCATTTTCAATGATATATCAATGTCACTATATGCTAACAATAAGGTTAGATTTCTACTATTCTTATAAATTATTATACTACCCTGCGTATTTCTACGTCCCATCATTTATGTAAAAATAAAATGTGAGCAATCGATAAAAATCTAAAATTCACTATTCCTTTTTCGTAGGGATGATTTTAGGGTCTAAATTTAGCTCATGGGCTAATTTTCCATGGTTTTTCCAAAAATGAGATTCGTTATTTTAAAAATGAGTCACCCAAATTCTATAGGATAAAATTTTTTACCTTAAAAATAGCCAAAATTTTATAAAAACTATATAAAATACTTAGAAATTTGAATATTTTTACAAAAATATCGCCAAACATTTATAGTTGACATATGAAGGATTAGTAAGATTCACCAAGGTTTCTACATTTTAAAATAATTTTCCATCCTTAAAATCATCACTGCTTTTGTGATACATTGAGTGGGGAAATTCACTTTTGATCGGGAAATTGAGTGGTGATCATAGAGAATAGACCTCTAGAGAACTGCACTCCTTCCATGTCCGGACAAAATCTTACTACGAATAGTTTTGCAAAAAAGAAAATTAATCTCGCCTATTGGTATGAATGCATCCAAAAAGACAATGGTAGGAAACGCCTACTTACATTTCGACAATGAATAAATTATATAGACCGAAAATTCTAGGAAGTAGAAAGCAGGATTTGACTAAGAAAGTAAGAATTATAATCAATTTAGGGCATCTCCCTAGACCTTGATGAAAGGTCGGCTATAGCATGTTTTAAGGTCATAGTACTGAAGCTATGTTTGAATCCCTGGGGTTATGGGTGTTATTGAGGATTTATATATATAGTTACAAAGGTGAGTGATAACCTGGCATTGCGAATGAGACCGTTGAACTTGGCCCAAGAATATGGAAAATTATGTAATTAAAGTGAACGTCTCTAGATCATAAAGAGAGTGCAAATGTGGCCTAGAGAGATGGTAATTTCAGTAATGAAAGTGGGTGTATGGGAGCCCCTCATTCCCACTGGGAATTGTTTGTCGAGATAACCTCATTCATAGGAAGTTCCATATGAATCAATGTAATTACAGCCCTCCTCGACCCTTGAAATCCGACGAGAATAACCAGAGGAAGAATCGGAAGCAGGGGAATGGTGTGGAAGGAGCACGGATGGCGCCTAATTCTTGGCCCTAGCAAAAAATGGTCTAGATATATACTGGCTCAGGCTCTTAGAGCATCAGGCATGAAGATGCATTAGCAGAGATAGCCAGTTGACCTTAGCATGGAATTCCTGCAAACAATGAATTCCAAATGAGGTAAGTACCATGTAAATGTTTTTTCACTCGCCCAATAAATTTATTTACTGTAAAACGACCATCAAAGTGAAATGTTTTGAAATGGAAATCTTTAGTAATAAAAAGAAAACCTTCAAAAATTGTTGAGACCTTCAAAAATTGTTGTAGATTAAAGAAGAAAACCTAACATGTTGTCTTTATTTTGAAGATTAAAGAACAAGGGATAAGAAGATGAATGGATGAAGGGATACGCATATTAAGGGAGTATTTATGGAATGGATGATTCACTGGACTCACCACCATTAAGTGACATGAATATTAACACTAATCTTTCTTTCATGGTTCTCAACCTTCTCTGTTGCCATGTAACCTTCTCTGCTGGCATGTAACCGTAATGAAGAACCTCACCCTAATGAAGAAGGGGAGTGAAAACATTAAATGTTTACTAACTAATGCTATCTCTAAAGATAACATTAGTTCACGTGAAGATACTTACACCTTAAAGTGGCCATCATTTATAAGTTTCAAATGAAAAACTTTGCATATCTCCTCCCTATGCCTCGGGAAGAGGCCAAATAAGAGCACAATTTGAAAACTTAGGATAAAAAATCAAACTTGAGTTTGGAAATGGAATTAAACTTTGAAAACTTTGGTTTAAAATGGTTCATGCAGCTTTGGCATGAGTGCACAACTAATAGACTAGCTAAAAACCATTTACTAAGAGTCTCTGCAACCCGAAGGGCAGGGACTAATAATGTAGTATGAGGAAGGGGAGGACCTCATGAAACACATTGAAAGGTTTTATAAAATGATTTTTTTTTTTGATGATGAAGGGAGTGTATGAATTATTTATAACAATCAAAATGATGACTTTTCAATAATGGGTGGATCATTTCATTCCAAAGATAAAACCTACATGGGAGAATCTCAAATATATTTTTTAAGTTATCAAAATAAAGAGAAATATGTAATATAGATACTAAATGGTCACCTATAAAGGTTAATGAATACCAAACAAGATTAGATGAAACACTTTGGATCAACAAAATATATAGAGGTTCATATTCTACCATAAATGGTATTCCATACAGAAAAAAAGTGAAACAAATCAGTGGAATACACTATGCAATTAGTTCAATGTCAATTTGGGAAAGGTTTATTCAATGATAATGCTAGAGATGCAAATATATTAATGAATATGTACAATTTTTCACAAGAATGGACATCTGAAGAAGAAAAAAAGACAATCTAGTTTTCATAATGTTAGATATTGATAATGAGGATTCTATACCCAATAATTATAGAAAAAAAAAGTCAATAACATGAAGATAAATGACAAACCAATGGATGAACAATTCATAGAATAAATAAGAGGGGCTCCAAAGAAGAATAAGATTGACAAGGAAGGGGAGAACTCAAATACATAGATATAGTTGACTGCTAAGATGAAGTAAGAATACATGAGGATATCACCCTATTGGTGAAACCTTTCAATGTCTTTAAATAAATACAATGAGATTATCAAATGATCTTAGGCTTATAAGTAAATGTTGTCTCTAGGAAAATAGATTAAACTCTTGTATATATTGTAATGTCCCCCACCTCTTGATAAGAGGATAGCAAAGACTTAGTAGTCTAGATGTCCCTACTAGACTATAGTCTCATGAGTAATGGAGACTAAGAGACCCCAAAGTATTCACCTAAGCACAATGTTATAATTTAAAACTGAATTTGGGGGAAAAGGTAAGGTAAGTGGAAAAAAGAGCACATGAGGAAAAGTAAAGAGTTAACCTTAGAATATGGTCAATTAACTCAACTAAGAATTCGAATAGGGGTATAAAAGAAAAACAAGGGTGCCTCACTCATTATGATGGATATTATTACTTTTTCATCTTGAGCTCTATAGCCAAAGATGTTTTGAGGGTTTTGGGATAACAAATCCTAGAGATCATTTTGGTGGTGAAAGATGTAATGAACCTCAATTTTACCATAAAAAAAAAATTCTATGACATAATTCAACTTCGTTTAATCTTAGAATTTAAGAGAAGGTAAGATTCAATTCGATCCATAATGGCATTATTACACAAGTCTAGAAATTTGTCAAAGTACTCAGTTCTGCACATTTAATTATGCTTGTGATTGAAAGTCTGGATCTTCATGACTGCTAGAACAGTAAGTAACTTGATTGTCTACTATGTGCGCGTGTAAAGGAGAATATTATCATTTTACTGTAGAAAATTTGCTTTAACTCTCTATTAACGTCTGTACTTAATTCCACCTACAATTAAGTATATACCTATATCTTCTCCATATAATAATTTAGGTACTAGTCATGCCCCATACACAGTGACCTGTAATATGAACTGTTATTATTATACTCCTATCCTGGATGAAGATCCTCCAACGTTTTCTATCATTCTATTCATTACAATATTTGAGTTGTTCCTATAACAATAATTCCTACTATGTTCCTACAGCTTTGTGAAGAAATAGAGGTCAATCGGATTTCAGGCATCACAAGTGCCGAACAAAACAAAAGACCCTGTTTTTTGCCAAAATTTGAAATACGGAACGAATGTGGACCAACATTTTGGGGTTTTCAAGATTCGGGGTTTCACGAGTACAAGAGTTGGACATCAACACACAACATTTCCCGAAATTGCGAAAAGATGCCGAGCACTTCGGGGTTTCAGGGTTCGGGATTTCGTGAATACAAAAGTCAATCATCGACACACAACAACTCCTGAAATTGTGAAAGGTGATCAGTACTTCGGAAATTCAGAGTTCAGGATTTCACGAGTGCAAGTGCCCAAACAACAACATATACAAACATCCGAAATATGAAAAAGGAAAGGTGGGTCCCGTACTTCAGGATTTCGGGGTTCGGAACTTCACGAGTTCCGACGTCCAAACATCGACATCAACAAATTTCTGAAATGCAAAAAAGGAAAAGGAGACCCGCATTTTTGGATTTCAGGGTTCGTAACTTCGCGAGTTCTGGTGTCCAAACATCGAAATAAATAAATTTCCGAAATGCGAAAAAGGAAAAGGTGAGACCCGCATTTCAGGATTTCAGGGTTCAGGGTTTTTGGGTTTTCAAAAAACCAAACAACAACACACAACCACTCCTGAATTCCAAAAAGGTGAAAGGATGTGGGACCAACACTTCGAGATTTCAGGATTTGGGGTTTCGGGGTTTCAAATGCCAAACAACAACACACAACAACTCCCAAATTCTAAAAGGTGAAAGGATGTGGGACCAACACTTCGGGATTTCGGGGTTTCAATGCCAAACATCCAACATAAACAAACTTTCAAAAAATGCGAAAAAGAGAAGGTGGGACCCACATTTCGGGGTTTCAGGGTTCAGAACTTCTTGAGTTCAAGTGCCCCAAACCTCTTATGTAACCAACTTCCGAAATGCGAAAAGTGGAAGATTCAAGGTTTCAGGGTTTAGAACTTCGCGAGTTCAGAATCCATACATCAATATACATGAACCTCTGAAAGGCGAAAAGAAAGTTGGACTAAGTTTTCTTGTTGAGAAAAAATTAAGGTAATAATTCAATTCAAAACATAAAGGAAGAGAGTAATATGCTTCTGCTATAACTCTTCACACTATTTTCATCACTCCCTGGCCTTTATCCTTTGTGGGTACTCTTGATTTTCGTTTTCTGGGAGAACTCTTACTTTCGCTTCTGGGAGACTGAAGGTGTAGAAGGATACAATATACCTTTACCTCACAGAATTCTGAAAGCCTAAGTACTTAGGAATTTTACACGCACAGAAGGGCACAAAGGATAAAATTTTTGGTATAAGGTAAATTCTATAATATTCACTTAGAGCCTCTTTTAATCAATGCATTAAGCGTCCACAGTACTAGATATGTGCATCTATTTAAATACATGATTAAGAATATCATCCCATCAAATATTGGTCATTAATAATGATGTTCTGAGGGATCTGAGTTTGGTTTCCTGGGGGTTTATCTACAGAGAGGATCTGCCTCATTGTCATTAATCTCCTCCTTTCCATACTTACTTATAGAAATATAATTACAGATTTCCTTCACATATATCCCCATAACAAACAAAAATGGAAAACGTTACAGTTCTAATTTAATCAATACAATGCATCAAAAAAATCATTCAGACAGAGAGTGGACATCATTCCAGTTCGGATTTAATAAGACATCAAAATAAAAATATAGCCATTCATAATAGAGAGGGATAGATCAACATATATGAATCCAATCCACGGGAAGACAAAGGGAATATCCATGTTCCTCCCAACCATAAAACAGGGCAGCCAATGTCACTTGCCTGGTTCACCCCCTAGCCTGACCATGAATCCATGAGGGCGAACTTGGAAACTCCTCCTCAGCAATGTCCTTCTATTCCAATAGCTATCCTATTGCGTCACACTTACTCAAAAGTGCTCATAACAGCAAGGCGATTCTGTTTCAGCAAGCTCCTCTTGCCTCACACTCAATCTGCAGTGTTCATAATAGCAAGAGAACTCAAAAATCTTTTCCCAGCATACTTGGCAGTGTCCTGCCTCCTCACATATGTTATTTATCAATTTTCCCCAGGTCTTTTTCCCTCCTTTGGGGATTTTCACAGCTTTCTTAATCCCTGATTCTCAGGGGCTTCTAGTGGCCAAATATCTGATTTGCCACTTGTAATAATCAGCCCAGAGGTAGTTCCAACTTGTTCCCCACTCATGGAGTCATGGTCAGCTGATTTTAACATGGTTGTTCCATTTGTCCTCCTGCAATTAATATAACTGTTATGTTGTTATGTAAATGTCATAGTCAAATAGTTAGTTAAGTCAGATCAGATCTCTACCCAACAATCACAATTATTAAATTCAAAATTTGGAATTGCCATAAATGGCAAAAATTGTCCAAATTCAAATTTACCAAAAATGGAAATAAGTTTCTGGCACACAAAATAAAAATTATTTTATTTTTGGGGGATGTCACATCCTTTCCCCCTTTAGTAAAACACTGTCCTCAATGTTCATTCCTTTCCTGGAACAGGATTGGATGAGATTTCCGCAAATCTCCCTCCAATTCCCAAGTGGCCTCCTCAGGACTAAAGTGCTTCCATTGCAACTTTACCTGAGCGACGACTCTGTTCCAAAGTGATATTTCTCTCCAGTCTAGAATGTGCAGGGGTTCCACCTAGAAATCGCCTTCGGGTTCCACCTGCACCAAGTTCCAATCAATCATATGAGTAGGGTCATGAATATACTTTTTCAACAAAGAAACATGAAATACATTATGAATTCTTAGATTAGCTAGAAGTGCAAGTTGATATGCTACAGGCCCAATTCGAGCTAGTATCTTGAAGGGCCCACAAAACCCGAGTGCCATATTGGCACAGTTTCCCAACTTTAGTGATCTTTTTTAGGCTTTGACCTTCAAATAAACATGGTCTCCCACTTGAAATTCGAAGTGTCTTCTTTTCTGATATGCATAGCTCTTCTGTCTGTCCTGTGCCTCTTTCAAGTTTTGTTGTACCTTCCTTACCATGTTCTCCATTTCTTGGAGCATCTTTGGTCCAACCACGATTCTGTCAGTCGGGTTATCCCAGCTAATTGGAGTTGTACACTTTCTGCCATACAGTATTTCAAAAGGGCTCAACCTAGCCGAAGTTTGTTACCCATTGTTATATGCAAATTATACCAATTGTAGGTAGTCTTCCCACTTGTTCGGTTTTGTTCTTACATACATGAGGAGCATATCCTCTATGATTTGGTTTTTCCTTTCAGTCTATCGATCCGTTTGTGGATGATAACTCGTACTGAACTTCAAATTAGTATTTAGCCCTACAAACAATTCCTTCCAAAAAGTGAATGTGAATTTTATGTCTCTATCTAAAATCACCATTTTAGGAATACCATGCATTCTAAAAATTTCTTTCATGAATATTTCAGCAATATTAATAGCTTTAAAAATAGACTTTATAGGAATAAAGTGTGCGGACTTATTGAGTTTATCAATTACAACCATGATTGAATCATTGTGTTTCTGAGTTTTTGGCAAACTTGTTATAAAGTCCAGTGATATGGTCTCCCATTTCCATTCTGGTACTGGTAATGGCTATAATAGGCCAGTTGGATGCTGGTGTTCGACCTTAACCTACTGACAATCTTGACACCTAGCCAAGTATTCTTTTGTTTCTCCCTTCATGTTAGGCCAGTAAACATGGATGATTTTAGGGGCTAAATTTCACTCATGGGCTAATTTTCCATGGTTTTTCCAAAAATGAGATTCTCTATTTTAAAAATGATTCGCCCAAATTCTATAGGATAAAATTATTTTACCTTTAAAATCGCCAAAATTTTATAAAAACTATATAAAATACTTAGAAAATTGAATACTTTTACAAAAATATCGCCAAACATTTATAGTAGACATATGAAGGATTGGTAAGATTCGCCAAGGTTTCTACATTTTAAAATAAATTTCCATCCTTAAAATCATCCCTGCCAGTAAAATAGTTTTCTGAGTGTTTTTATTGTCTTCTGGTAACCTGGATGGACAAAATACGGTTTCTTATGCACTTCGTCTAAAATAGTTAATTTTAACTCTGTTGAATCTGGTATGTGCAGTCTATTTTTAAATCTTAAAAGTCTTTTCTTGTCGATACTTATATCTGGTTTATCTGGGTTTGCGATATTATTTTGAAATCCTACCATCATCTTAGTGTAATTTCCGTCATTAACACCTGTCATTCTTATTCTTTATTCCAGATCACTTTCTGCCTTGCTAATATTTATCTCAAATAACCCATGGATTATGCGGCTTAAAGCATCTGCTACTTTATTTTCCTTACCCTTGATATGTCTGACCTCGAAGTCGAAGTTTCTCAGGAAGGCTAGCCACCTTGCTTGTCTTTCATTAAGGTCTAGTTGGTTAAACAAATATTTCACCCCGCTAGTATCCGTAAATAGTAATAATTTTCTGCCCATTATATAGTGTCACCACATTTTTAAGGAATGTATTACTGCTACCAATTCTAAGTCATGAGTGACATAATTTCGCTTATGTTCCTTTAATTTCTGAAACTCATAACAAATCACGTGCCCTTCCTGAGTTAGAACACCACCTAGTCCCTCTTTACTTGCATCAACACATACTATGAAGTCTTTTTCTGAGTCTGCTACCTTCAATATGGGCAACGATGTCAATAATTATTTTAGCTTGTTAAAACTGTCTTGACACTTTTGCGACCAATTAAACTTAGTCCCTTTCTTTTGTAATGACGTGATAGGGTAGGCTATCTTGGAGAATCCTTGTATAAATCTACAATAATATCTGGTGATTCCCATGAATGACCAGATATCTGCCACATCCTTAGGTACTGGCCATTCCATAATGGATTTTATCTTTTCCGGGTCTACGACAATACCTTCCGAGGAAATGACATGTCCTACATATTGTATTTCTTTTTGATAAAAGTCACATTTGTTGAATTTTTCATATAGTTTGTGTTTCCTTAGTGTTTGCATAACTATTCGTAAGTGTTCATCATGTTCCTCCTCTATTTTAGAATAGACCAGAATATTGTCAATAAATACTACTATGAACTTGTCTAAGTACTGGCTGAAAATGTTGTTCATTAAGCACATAAATGTGGTTGGTGCATTAGTGAGTCTGAAAGGTATGACTACAAACTTGTAGTGTCTGTATCTTGTTCGAAAAGTTGTTTTGTTTATGTCCTAGTCCTTTATCCTAACTTGATGATATCTAGATCGTAAATCCAATTTTGAGAAGATCTTGGCCCCACCAACTTGATCGAACAGATCATTTATCTTGGGTAAGGGGTATGTGTTCTTAATGGTCACTTTGTTCAGTTGTCTATAGTCGAAACATAGTCTTAGAGTAACATCCTTATTTTTCACAAAGAGGACTGGTGTTCCCCATGGCGAGACACTGGGTCTGATACACTCTTTATCCAATAACTCCTGTAATTGTATTTTTAATTCTGTCAGTTCTAGTAGACTCATTCGGTAGGGTGATTTTGAGATCGGGGTTGATCCGGGTAGTAAGTCTATGGAGAAATATATTTCTCTCATAGGAGGCAATTCTGGTATCTCATCAACAAACATGTCTCTGAATTCATGTAGGACAGTAAAGTCTTCTAACTTGGGCTTATCTTGTTTTTCTAATAGATTCGTTACTTGGATGGCATAAACTTGACATCCCTTTCTAATACATTTCTTGAATTGCATCACTAAAAATTGTCTGACTGACACAGGTTTTGGTATGCCTTGGGTTGTTCTAACAGTGCCAAAATTATCTTTGTAGCTAAGTATCTTTGTATAACAGTCTAGTACTGGTTTGTGTTGTTCCAACCAATCCATCCCGATAATCATATCATAAGATCCTAGTGGTAGGATGTTCAAATTGGTCCTTATATTTTGACCATCTAAGATGAACTCAAGATCAGAAATAAAATTGACTACTTTTCTTTTAGTACATGTTGCTAGTTGTACAAACCAAGATTTTGCATGCTTTTGTTTCTTAAGTTTATTCGATTCTACTACACCGGGAGTAATATAAATTAGCGTAGCTCCATGGTCAATTAAAATAGAAATTCGAGTGTCATGGATTTTACCTCGATCTCTACCACCGAGGACTGGTGGTCAGCTTGTCGACCATCTATGGCTACATTTGTCCGATGCAAACATCTGCCCATGTCTCCCACTATCGAGGCTTCCTGTAAATTGTGAATAGCATTTTTGTTTGTTGTAATTAAATGTGGACAGTTCCTCCTTAGATGAGGCTCTCCACACTCCCAACACTTTAATGGCTCGTGGGAGTTGTCCCCAAACTTCTTCATTCCCAGGTTTATCGGTTTACCATTACCTTGCGTATTCGGATGATTGGAGTGAAAATCCTTCCTTGGGAAACTTTTTCTTGCATTTCGATAAGGAGTTGGCTGGTATCCCTTCTTCTGTTGGTTTATTCCATCTTGCTTCTTGTCCTTCCAGGTCTTGGGAAACTCTGCCCGTTGTTTATACTGGTCATAGCACATTCGTTCTTTCCTGAATACCTCACTCAAGGATTTGGGGTTGTCAAACTCAATTTTGTCCCTGTAGGATTGTGGTAAATAGCTTAAGAATCGCTAGATTATTACCTTATCCTCCCGGATGTATGGTACGAACCTTAGTAGTTCTAGAAATTTAGTAGTACGAACCTCCATCGTCATTTGTCCGAGTCATAACTCATAAAATTCTTTCATCTTCCTTTCATAATAGCTTTCAGAAAGGTATTGTTTCTTGAAATACTTCTTGAAGTCGTACCATTCCAATTGTTTCTCCTTTAGGCCCTTTGCCAATTTCAGGTCCTGCCACCAAATGCTGGCATTCCCCTTCAGATTGTAGATGGCCATTATCACCTTCATGTTACTGGAATAGTTGTAGATTTGGAAGTATTTTTTTATGTCCAACAATCATGCCTCGGCCTCTTCTCCTGTCTTGGATTCTCCATCAAAGGTAGTTGGTTTAATATTTTTAAATTATCCTTCAAGGTGGTCTGTTTGTTTCTTGTTTTTTTGTCTGGTATGGTTTTTTCTTTAGCTAAAGGTGTCCCTTCAGATGAATTGTCTCCTTTTTCTGTTTTTGCACCAGAATTCTTGGAGACCCTTTTGTTGACCTCTTCCTCAGGGTTATCATCTTTTGGGCTTTTCCTGGTTACTATACTATGCAACAAGACTTCATTTATCTCTTTCCGTTCCTGTTGTTCCTTCTTCAATTTTTCATTGTCAGCCTTGAAAACCTGTAGTTCAAAAATAAGGTTCCTCATTGTTTCCAACACCTTCGTGGGTGAGCTTCCATCACTGTTATGTCTTGGATCTCCAAGAGGTCCTTGCTGCAGATTCTCTTCCATCCTGATTTCTGCACCTTCTTGAGCTGCCATTATTCAACACAAAACAGAAAATATTTATGTTTGTAATCCATGAGATTTATTAGTTTTTTCATAAACCAGAATATATACTAAACAATTAATGTGGCCCTGTTCAGGCCCAGTGTAGTAACTTTTGTTCTGATACCATATGTAATGAACCTCAATTTTACCATAAAAAAAAATTATGTGACATAATTCAACTTCGTTTAAGCTTAGAATTTAAGAGAAGGTAAGATTCAATTTGATCCATAATGGCATTATTACACTAGTCTAGAAATTTGTCAAAGTACTCAGTTCTGCACATTTAATTATGCTTGTGATTGCAAGTCTAGATCTTCATCACTACTAGAATAGTAGGTAACTTGATTGTCTACTATGTGTGCGTGTAAAGGAGAATATTATCATTTTACTGTAGAAAACTCGCTTTAACTCTCTATTAACGTCTGTACTTAATTCCACCTACAATTAAGTATATACCTATATCTTCTCCATATAATAATTTAGGTACTGGTCATGCACCATACATAGTGACCTGTAATATGAACTGTTATTATTATACTCCTATCCCGGATGAAGATCCTCCAACATTTTCTTTCAGTCTATTCATTACAGTATTTGAGTTGTGTTGGCAGCCAATTCACATTTTTCTACTGTCCTTATAAGCTACCTACACCAGTGTTTTGCAAACCTTGATTTTCGTCGCAATCCTTGAATAAAACGACACTATTATTTCGTGCGTTTTCACACTTACCTTGGTTCTCGTTTTCACGACTGCAAGCATGAAAACTTGGTTTTCGAAGTCACATTAAAATCGTCACTGGATTGTTGTGATCATTCTTGACAATATGCCCATTGCATTTCCAATCTGATTATGATTATACGGTCGACAAGACTTCAAGATCCTTATTCATTTGGCATTCTTTGATTGTTAATATGATTTGTTAAGGCTTGTGATTCAATCGTTGGTTTATTGATGGTTTGATTTCTCTAGTCTTTGATCGATTCCCTTGACACATTGGTTTCATGAAAATGATTGGCGTTGTGGTTATACCCTTCGTATAAATCATATCACACAACACATATTTCATATGATCGAACCCTTGGTATTGATTTCGATTCATTGTTTGGTTTTAAAGATATGATAAAACTATTGCTCACGCAAATGTTTGGTCGACTTACCATAAGTTTCATTGATTGATTGAAAGGCATGGTTTTTAACCTATGCAATAGTGGTTTGAACGTTATATGTGTCGTCGGTTGTACTGTGGGAAATGACTGTTTTGCATGGGCTGAAATAGTTCCACCACCTTCGCACATTCTGTCATTAATGCTTTCCCCCTATCCCGGGTGACCTCTGGTGTTTTCAGGTAAGCCTGTGAGTGTTTTTCCCCTGTGTATACTCTGTTCGAACCCTAAACCCTACACCCTGCTCACCGTGTGCTCCTGTCTATGGCACCGGTGGTGCGCATAGAGCCAAATGGTAACCAAGCTCTGTTACTATTCGATAAGGCTCGAAAGGATTTAGAAAATAGTGGTTGGCTCGTGTTTATACAGAGTTTCAAGGGTTTCAACCTTTCGGTTGCCCAACAATTCGCCCTCACCTTTGATGGGTGCAGGGTTAAAGTCGGTGACATACAGCTCGAGCTGAATGAAGAATTCATAAGCTCTGCTACAAGATTGTCGGCTACAGGCCAAAGGTGGTTTAAAAATTCCAAAGTTGATGAGGTGTCATGGCCATTACTATTCGTATCAAGGAAGGTTGTCTCATGTGATAAAGGTATGCCTATTTCTACCCTCAAACCCAGGTGGCACGATCTTTTGGTAATTGAGAAACAATTTGTGACCTGTGAAGATCGGTATGGCTTGGTTTTTATGTATCACCTCCAGTTATTGATGAATTTCATGGGCTATCCTTTGAACATGCCGCATTACTTCTTGCGTAGTCTTTACAAGATGTCTAAGAGATTCAAGCACGAGAAGGCTGATAGCAGCCTTTTTCATCACAGCGTAATTAGACTCATTATCGTCCATCATTTGAGCCTTCATGGTGATAATTGGCAAGCCTTTTTATCTAGAAATGGCTTTGTTAATCCAGAGTCTATTCAAATCGATAAGGTTGTGGTTAATGAGACTTTGGCTGGAGCAGTCGTGCCATTTCATATCCTTCTACCCCCTTCCAAACCCTCATATTTCCCTGACATCGACCTACCCGATACCCTAACCAATCCATGCACAAAAGACAAGATTGAGGCCGTCAAGAATCCTAGGAGTAAGAAAGTCAAGGGTAATCCTACTGTCGACAGCAGGGGTAAGAAAAATGCTCGATTGATATCGAGACTTACCCGGAATAAACCTAACCCAAACGTTGACCAAAAGCCCATAGTTCTGAGCGAGGACTCGGAATCTGATATCGAGCATTTCCTAGCTGAAGAGTACCCCTATTCCCATGGCCTATGCTCCAAGAAAACCCTATGACTATGTCTCTAATTTACCCCCTTGCCTCAAAAACAACCCTAACTACCCAGGAATCAAGCTGCATAATGAAACCCCTGGTGATTTAAACAAACCCTCGCCTGTGATATCAAAGCCCGAGCAAACATCATGCATCCAATGCAATGTGTGGCTAGAGAGTTATTACACCGATGTTCCCTAAATGCAATCAAAGATCAAATCATTAGAGGACCAAGTTACAGTGCCGTCAAAAGAAAGAGACAGGATTCAAGCTAAGGACAAGAAACAAAAAACCACCGGTTCGATTGTCTTCAGGAATGTCGAAGCGGCAACAACCTTCGTCAATTCCAAATTATCATGACCGAGTTGTTTTCTGATTGTCCAGGTATGAATTT
>JZKD02S1658121.1:111065-134224 GCA_000966675.3 Picea glauca
CTTCCCCTAGAGGGTTTCCGAGGATAAATGTTGTGTCTATTGTGGATGTGTATTTCTCAGTGATCTTGTTCATATTATGCTCTTATCTTATGAAATGCAAAGAACTATAATATCAACATAAAACATTAACACAGGGTAGCCAAAGTCACTTTCCTGGTTCACCCCCTAGCCTGACTATGAATTCATGAGGGCAAACTTGGAAACTCATCCTCAGCAATGTCCTTCAATTCCAACAGTTATCCTCTTGCCTCACACTTACTCAACAGTTATCATAACAGCAAGGCGATTCTATTTCAGCAAGCTCCTCTTGCCTCACACTCAATCCATAGTGTTCGTAACAGCAAGAGAACTCAGAAATCTTTTCCTAGCATACTTGGCAGCATCCTACCTCCTCACATATGCTATTTATCAATTTTTCCCAGGTCTTTTTCCCTCCTTTGGGGATTTTCACAGCTTTCTTAATCCCTGATTCTCAGGGGCTGCCTGTGGCCAAATATATGATTTGCCACTTGTAATAATCAGCCCAGAGGCAGTTCCAACTTGTTCCCCACTCATGGAGTCATGGTCAAATTTTAACATGGTTGTTCCATTTGTCCTCCTACAATTAATATAATTGTTCTATTGTTATACAAGTTTCATAGTCAAATAGTTAGTTAAGTCAAATCAGATCTCTACCCAACAATCACAATTATTAAATTTGAAATTCAAAATTGCCATAAATGGAAAAAAAATTCCAGATTCGAATTTACCAAAAACGGAAATAAGTTTCTCGCACACAAAAATAAAATTTATTTTATTTTTGGGGGATGTCACAAATGATTCCACCTATCCTAGTCCAAGATTGGTCACGGAGGTACAATATTTCTCCCCCTCCATTCTACAACAACTATAGGTTACTCATCCAATGGAGAAAAGAGGTAATGTGCAGTTTCTTGGGTTTTCCAGCAAGAGGGCACACTAGTTGAAGGAGAACTATTCGATCTAGAGAGAGAAGTGGTTTTTAGTGGCCAAAACCCATTGGGATATGATTTTTTATCCTTGGGCACCTTTCCTATCCCATTTTGGAGGATATTTCTTCAACCAATGATTTATTTGGAGCTTGGCATGATTTCTAGAAGAGGAGGGTGCATTGCATCGGGGAGATTCATTCATTTGGGGTGTCATAACACCTCCATTCATCCCAAGAATTTTTCTATGGGTTTGTAATCCCATGATCTACTTTCCTACCAATTTTGGAGGGTTTTGGAGACCTAGAAGAGGAAATCCAAAATCTAGGTAAGCTACAACCATAAGAAAGTGTGTAACTCAGCATGGGAGAAGGGTTTCAACTATTGAAGGGAAATACATTAATCTTGTATCTTCCTACAAGTGATTGGTTGACCTTTGGAGGATTGTATATTATTTATTTTCCCATATTTGAGGGTTATCATTAGATTAGTTTCTATATCTCAGTTATATTGTTCCAGATCTGCATATCTATTGTATCAGGATCTTCTACTATCTTAATAAAGGTGAGATATGAAGTTGTTTCTTTTCCATTGTGTTGAATCTCTTGTATATTGTCATTGGATCTATTATTTGTTGTATTCTTGTTACTTTCAGACTGTAAACTCCACATAGTCTCCCTAGTGCAATCCTTGAAGGTAGATTTGCAGAAAAAAAAACTCAAAAAAAGTCAGCCTAAAACCTAAGTTTCCAAGCAAGGAACAACTTGGGAACATTATAGTGGTATCAAAGCATTAAATCATCCCAGCTTGTTGGGATTAGTGCATGTAAAAGTTCAGTGGTATCCATATGTGAAGGTACATAATACAAACATGTGAACCAAAGGAATAAATCGAAGGATCATGTGATGACAGTGAGCCATAAATTTTAGTAGGTTTAGCAAAGGAGTTGAAAAGATCCATAGACAATACACAATATACACTTCAACACCATATATAGGATTCTTGAGAGACAATGTGCAGGCGACAAGTTGAAATGCGAGATACTTTGGAGAAACTAAATGCTATTCAAGACAAGATTGTGCACCTCCTGATGCAGATGACCCATGGTACGGATGGCCCAAACATTGATTCAAATAGGGAAGCCAACAGTTCTCAAGGGGGGACCAGACATCATCATGAGTAGGAAATTTACTACCATACAGAGGGATATATCTTTAGAGGGGGGCCTTCCATGGTTCCAACACATAGTAGATCCACCCCTAGACCCTATATTCCTACATTCTTGGATGGCCAACCATAGGAGAACCACTTCAATGAGATAGAACAAAACATCAAGGAGTATGATAAGGAGTATGCAACATTGACTGCAGGATTCAAGAGATAGGTTACCTTATGTTAGTCCCTAAATTTTCACTTGACTATGAGAGGGCAAGATAGGGTATCATCAGGTTATTGCAATGGTATTTTTAAAGGGTTTTCTAAATAGGTTTTTAAAAAAATGGTTGAAATATGGTTCAAGGATTCCAAAACAAACATATAACTCAATGTAAAAGCAAGTAAACATCCCACTGATTTAGTAAATGGTAGTCACTTTAATATATCAAATAGTAAGATAAATAGAGAAAGGAAGATATGTGAGTATCTAGTTTGTCAACTCACACATGGATTTCTTATTTCAAAATATCATTAAGAAAAAAAAAAAAAATGTACTTGAAAACAATCTTGATTATGAACAAAAACAACAAAATGTTCACTGTGTTACTCAAAATCAAGAAATCATATGCATTGCAACAGAACAAATGAATTCAAGTAAGAAAAGAAATAGATAAAGATATGAAAGAAGATCTGACCATCAACATGTCTTTTCCATTTAGTATCAATATGGAAAATATTCTTGTCTTACAATGGATTTTTACAAAAAAGGTCCTTGAATGCCCAACTAATCAACCCCTATACAATCTTTCATGTGTTTATTTAAAGCACGCAGAGTATGGTGATCTTGGAAAGCTTCTCTTAATGTTTTTCAAGCACATAAACAAAATTATAAAGAATCACAAGTAATCACTTACCCTCTTAAGTTATGATAGACCAATTCAGTCTTAGTAGACGTTAATCATCATCATCAATATGAATTTATTTTAAATTTTGATTTAATTTTTTTTAATTACATACAAAATTAAAATTTTAAAGAATTACAAATAATCTCTTACCCTCTTAAGGTTCGATAAACCAATTAGATCTCAATAGACATTAATCATCATCATCATCATATAAAAAGAATCATAATTGTTAAAACATTAAAACGTTAACTATAAATACCTAATTCTATTACCTACATTGAAATGATTTAGTTTCATAGTTTTAACATTTTTATTAGAAACAAAATAAGAGTAGAATGTATAAAGATATGAAAGTTTTTAATGATTTGTTTTCAATAAATATTTATACCAAAGTGTATTTATTAGTCCTATCAATTCCGTTTACGAATATGTTACTTAGAAAAAAAATGTATTGTATTTAATTATTACATTGTATAATTAATAATTAATTAATAAGTTATGTTTTCATTTATTGAAATAATTATTTAATGAGTTATGTTTTTATTTATTGATTATATTTATGTTTGATTGTATTTAACCATTATATTATATGACTAATAATTATTCAATGAGTTATATTTGTATCTATTTGTATATATTCATTGTATTTATGTTTTTATTTAGTTATATGGCGTATAAAATTTATATTAAAATGTTAATAATAGTTTTTTTTTTAAGTATATTTTGTTTTATTTTATATTTATATTGAAAATATGTTTTTGATTACTTCATTTTATTAATCATTAAAAAAAAATTAGTTTTTAAATCATAATTTATAAATTTTTATAAACATTAAATTGACAACTTATAAATTGATGTGAATGTAAATTGAAGGATGGTAAAAATAATGTTACATCATAAGATTTTTGTTTAATAGGTAAGGGTGAATATTAAATTTGTGCTTAGAATTTTGTCAATTATATCTTTATAATCGTTTACTTGTGTTGGTCATACTTAGTTAAATTGGGAGGTGAAAACAAATAGGACATAAAAACTCTAGGGAAAGTTTCCACTTATGGAAATTTGATCCCTCTAAATTTTTCATAAATCCTTTATTAATATGGATATGAGAAAATGTTATTTTTTTTAATTTCAATAAAGGAATTATGCACTATAGAAAATGTGCATCGCCGTGTATACAAGTAGAAGGTGGAATACAAGTATAAGGTGGATAATTTTTTTATGAAATATACGAAGTGTTTATTTAATTTATATTTCTATTAACTAATATTATTGTTTAACTTATTCACTTTGCCTCTTATATGGATTTAATAATACTACTACACCATTAAAATCATTCAGTGTGAGTGATATGTCTAATGTCTATGTTCAGGTGATACTTGGCATTAAAAACTATTAATAAAATTATAATAACAAATGAATATTTAAACATTAATTAAGTAAAAACTTAAAATATATAGAAACATATATTTTTCAAGGAAAATTTCATAAAGCTTCTTTTTATTTTCTAAAATATTTACATGGAGGGAAGCTCAAGCACGAATGAGTTGGACTTAAAGCTCTATTATGGACTCAATATGTGCTAACTGAGTAGGAATGAGATGGACTCAAATCTCTATTATTGTTGGCACAGGGGTAGACCCGGGGTTCAATGCTTTAACAACGTACCAATAAAACCTTAACTATTGGCCATTTCGACAACATCTGTGAAGAAGATGAAGTCTCACCCAAGGTAGAGGCAAGGGGGCTTGCAGGACTCAAGTGTATACAACCTAGTTGGGACACAGATATGTGATTACAACACTTAACAGAGCACTTAACAGATATCAATCATTAGTATTTAACCCTTTATTCACATCGTAGGTAAAAACCCTAATTACAGAAACACAGTATTAAACAAGATCTAACACATCCAAGCACTTAACACATAGAAATAGATCAGATCTAGCATTCATTTACATCACTAAGCACTAAATTAATATATCAGATGCATCTAACATACATAAAGATTAAGCACTAAGAACAAATCACATCAATCACACAAAGCAACCATAACACAAGATATGCATGGTTCACCCCCAACGTGGGGCTACGTCCACCAACTCTTCTTCTTCTTTATTATCTTCTTACATGCACAGAGCCACAAAACCAACTCCGCATAGGACAGGAGATCTGCGCGCACCTCGCAAGATCCTCCTTCCCCGAGCTTGGCACAACACAGATCTTTTCTTACAATCACTTGCACTCAGCTCTGCAAGCTCCCAACACCTAGTATGCATAGAGATAACTCAATCACATAGATCCAACTACTTACATCACTTGCACTTAGCATAGCACTACATGCTTACAACTTCCCTCTTCTTACATCGCCTAGCTTTCTATTTGTACATTACAAAAGGGGCCTAAGCATGGGTAAACCCATGGGACGACATCCCATACTCGTTACATAAAATCTAAACCCAAAAATTCCGCAAAAGGGGGCGAGATACCGTGATCTCCGCTTCGCCTGGCACTCTGTCTTCGACCAGCCTGTTGAAGTCCCAAAATCGATCAAACCTGACCCAAGTTCTCCAAAAATTGGTCAAGGGCCAACAAGCCCCCAACACTCACCTGTGACTCATCCCAGGTCACTCTGATCTGGGTAACTTTGCTTTGAAGGCCTCGAGCTTGGCTTGAGCTGCTTCAACCTGTTGTTTTTCTAGAGCCTAATACTCGGTGAACTCATGAATAACTTTCTCAGTCACAGGTCCTTCCAAGCGATGTTCCATCGTGGTGACCACTTAGTCTAGTTGTGCACCTTGTCCCTCAATCTCCTCAAAAAGTGTGCAGGCATCATCCTGCACTGACTGGAGCCTCTGGGTCACTTCCATGACTTTACTCTGGATGGCATGGACCCGTTGTTGAACTATGCGCTATTCCTAGTACCTTTTCATCCTCTCGACTGCTGACAATGGATTCAACTATTCTTGTACTATCATTTCTTGTTTCTTTGCTTCCTGGAGCTATGAATCCAATGTCCTTAGTTCAGGGTCCTCTACAAGGCGCTCGTAAGTCTTCACACTTCGATTGTTGAGTTGCTTGCAATCTAAGGCCAATGCGTTGATTCTTTTGACTGCACTCCTTGTAGTTTCTTATCTCTGATCTCACACTTCCTGCAGAGTGTTTGGCACTTCTTGTAACTCAATTTCTTCCACTCTTGCTTGGAGTTGTTGAATGGATTCAGCGAGCTTCCCCACCTGGCCCTCAGCCATTTCTTCTTCCATATGTTATAATCCCATCTTCTCCATCTGGTGACTGCTTCTTTAACTCCCATCTTCTCCACGAGCAGTTGTTCTTTCTCCTTCTAGATCTGCACTCTATCCTCTACAAACTTCACTTGGAGGTCATCTTTTTCTTGTTACGCAACCTGATGTTTCTCTATGGATTCCTCTTTTGTTTACTTCAAAGCCTCTTTCGCCTGTTATTTTTCCTCCTAGGCATGACAAAGGTGAGCCTCTGCCGCATCTGCTATTCTGCATAGCTGGGTAGGCTCATCTCCCAACTTTGTTCCTTCTGATGGTGGTGATGTAGCAGACACTACATGGCTCGAATAGAGAACATGATGTACCCCTTTGAGCTCTTCTTTGATCCTATCAAACATTGTTTCCTGTTTAGCTTCACCTCACTTCAAAATGTCCTCTGATGTATCTGATATAGCGGTAATGATGAGGTTGATGTCATCCATCGTTAACACAATGTGGAATGGAGGTTTATTGGCTTTTGACTTCTTCTATGCTGATGGTTTCTTTGGAGAAACCTTTATTTTCTTGGATGTCTCTATCTCTTCGAGGGGATCTTTAGGTGGTGTTACTTCACCCTTTTTTTGCTTGTCTTCTTCCCCTTCGTCCTCTTCTTTGTCTACTTTGTCACCTCCTCCCCCTTCAGATGAATCTGATGCAGTCTCTACTAATGCGTTGTGTATTTCCTATACCTCTTCCTTCTTTTTCTTCTTGTTGTTGTTGGGTGCATCATATTCTTCCTGTGTGACTACAGAACTTCCGATGAGGTCGAGGTCAAACAGTTATGTATGTTCAAATGGCATAAGGAATTATGTAGGCCATTCCTTGGTTATTTCCTCCATATCTTCCTCGGTGAGTTTGTAGTAGGATTGGATGTTATCTTTATGTTTGTCTCTGCGCGCAGTGATATATATGAAATGCCTATCTGCGGGGAACTTCGTGAATGGCCTGAACCTATGCAGTGTATTCGACGTCATGCGAGGGAAATATTCAATCACCCTCTTCAGTTGCAAGTAGTAGGTATGGAACACCGCGTTTGAATGCCATTGTTTCTCCATGTCGCTCGAATACCATAGTGTAGTGAACTTCGCAGCCAATGGTTCAGACGGTTCGATTTCAAGGAAGGTCGCTCCTTCTAACATCTCCCAAGCAATGAAGGTAATGAGGATCAACAACCAACAAAAATGAAACTCGTAGCCATGAACTTGAGCTTCGCAGCATTCTTTCTCTAACTGGTTGACAAGATAGCTCGCCCAGTTCATTTGCAGCCCCTCAATGCATTTTCCTGCTAGGTCGACGATGAACCCCGTGACCTGCATTGGCCTATTCTTCCTGACGATCTTACCAACGATAAAATGGTAATCTAGGCACACTGCACCATTCTAGATGGAGGCTACCTTGTATCCTCGCTTCCCCTTCTCTACATCGTTGTAGGTGTCTTTGATTTTCTATGCCAGGGCGCGATCTGCAACTTTGCCTGTGTAGAAATCCCACGATTCTGGTCCTTGCATGCTCAACCCAGTGATTCGGTGGATCAACCCCAGATATACAGTGATGTTCCTACCCAACCATAGGTAACCACCATGGAAGCACAGAAGCAGGAGTTTAACGCATGTGTTAACCTCCTAATGTCTGTTGAAGTGTGGTATCTTCATCACATTGAGGATGGTTGATCTTGCGATGTCCATGGTCCATGGTTGGGGGACTATCTTCAACTTATTCCCCTTTTTCTTGGTCAAATAATTGTATGGTGCGAGCATGCCATAGTTCTTGCGATCTCCCAAGTTGAATTCATTGATATTCAATGCCAGAATCTATCCTAACTGTGGTTTGACTATGTGTATCCCCTTTTGGAGGTACGCAGTGATCAATGTGTAGTCAAATTCCCTCAGGACGCTATCATGACTAACCGCGCCAGCCAAAGGTAGGATGTAGTTGGGCAGGACTGACGGAATGAGCTTCACGTTTGTCAATTCATCACAATGCTTGCTACATTTCTTAGCGGCGGGTTGACTAGACCGACGTTGCGTAGTCAACGGGGATGCTTCCAATC
This sequence comes from Picea glauca, assembly GCA_000966675.3. NCBI lineage: Eukaryota > Viridiplantae > Streptophyta > Pinopsida > Pinales > Pinaceae > Picea > Picea glauca. Next base: position 119,404 of record JZKD02S1658121.1, read on the forward strand.
CTCGCATCGATGAAGCTTGTATGTCTGTGAACATCACCTTCCCAGCCATGAATTCTATTAGGATCTCTTCGATGGACTTTTCTACTATGCCAATGTCGTCTGACATGCATGCTCGACATCAGATATCTCAGGTTGGTGAACAAACACTGAAGGTACTTAGATGGATGGAAAGGTCTCAATAAGCACATCATGGTAATAGTTATCTCTCTATGGGCTCGGATAATCACTGTTTGAAAAAGTGTTCTTGGTAAGAAATTCGACGAGTTAAATACATAACATCGTAACGGGCTTCTCCAGCAGGTAGGAACGCCTCAATAAATGTGATTCCATTTGTTATGGTGCGGTCTCAATGGTCCATTGGAGATGACTCCAGCAATAACTATGTTTCTAGACGTTCTAGAGAATTTGTCTAACAGTCGAGATGCCTCCAATGGTCATATTTCTCTGTTGTGGCGAAGTGTCAATCTGCATTGTTCTGTTATTCTGATGAGGTTCGAGTTCAATAAATATTCCTTCTATGAGGTCCTCTCTGGAACTTCTTGTAATTTTTCTAACTTAGCTTTCTTTTTACTAAGCTTTATAGCCTTCTTCTCTATGATTTGGGTCTCTAGATTCCTCTTTCCATTATTTTTCCTATTTGTTCTTAGCATAGTAACTTCGCATTGTTGATGGTCTTTCATAGATTTCAAGGGTAATACTTATTCTCTTACTGTTTCAGGGGTAGGTGCTCTACTCTCCTGCATGGACGAGTGTTTCAAGTATTCATGTGTTCTATCAACTTCGACAGCCAGGTCATTGGCCCTCAGTAGCTTTGATTTGTCCTCTTTTTCTTTTATTAAGAGCACTAATTTCTCAGCCATGAAATCCCTTAATTCTTCATTTTTCTGTTCTAGAGTTTTCTCTTCTTCTTGCCTTCGGATCTGATCTTTCTCAATCCATGGTTTTCCTAACATAAGTGCAAAAGGTGCGTTGTTCTCAACAAATTTAATGACCTCAAATTCTTCTTCTGTCAATGTTCCATGAGAAATCATAAGTACATGGGCAAGTCTTCCACATAGGGTTATCAACTTTTCTTTAAACAATCATATTCCTCCCATTGAGGGAACCATAGCAGGTTTTCCTAAGATTTCCCAAGTACTTTCTGTCATAATATTAACTTTTGTTTCTGCATCCAATACACAATCTATGTCAAAGTCTCTTATTCTTGTTTCTATGCACTCTTTCTCTTTTAAGATCTCTGGTAAACGGGTGTCTCTGTGATCATTCAATGTTTTTTTCATATGCAATAATATAGTCTTTGATTCTCTTTGGTGGTCTAGCATATTCTTAGTCTCTTGGCCTTTCTCATGGTTTTTTTTTCTTATGTTCATCTTTTCAACTTTAGCAATCATTCTAGGGCAATCCAAAACTTCATGATCCACATCTTTACAACAAACAAAAATATGGTTTTTACTAGGGCATTCCTTAGCAAGATGTCCCAGTCTTCTGCAACTAAAACAAAGAGTAAATCCTCTCTTTATCTTAAATGATCCCCAACCTTTCCTGTACTACGCAATGGGATCACAATGAGGAACCTGCAAAAAATTATTTCTAGGATACTGCATCCATTTGTTAGTCCAACAATCCTTTCTATGCATTGGAATAACATATCTTTCACTATTTCTATCAGATCTCTTCATATTGTATCTTCTTTCTTCGAGTTGCGCCCTAGTTTTCAGACTAGGACCAAATCTATCAAACATGCCTAGATCCATTCTTTTGAAACAAAAATTTCCACTTATCTTACCTTTATCAAAGCACAAAGCTTTAAGATCTTACCTCTTTTCTTCAAATCGGACTTCTCTTCTTAGCACAAAGCTTCATATGTCAAGTAGAATATTGTGCACTAGGGAAACATATCTACGCACAGAGCCTTATCTTCTTTAGTTCCCAACAATCATGGTTTTAGGTCCCGACAACAGAACCATTTGTTGGCACAGGGGCAGACCCAGGGTTCAATGCTTCAACAACGCACCAACAAAACCCTAACTACTAGCCCTTTCAGCAACACCTGTGAAGCAGATGAAGTCTCACCCAAGGTAGAGGCATGGGGGGTTGCAGGACTCAAGTGTCTACAACCTAGCTGGGATACAGATCTTTGATTACAACACTTAATAGAGCACTTAGAAGATATCAATCATTAGTATTTAACCATTTAGTCACATCGCACATAAAAACCCTAATTACAAAACAACGCAGTATTCAACAAGATCTAACACATCCAAGCACTTAGCACATAGAAATAGATCAGATCTAGCATTCATTTACGTCACTAAGAAATAAGTTAATATATCAGATGCATCTAACATGTACATAAAGATTAAGCATTAAGCATAAATCACATCAATCACATAAAGCAACCATAACATAGGATATACGTGGTTCACCCCTAGCGTGGGGCTACGTCCACCAACTCGTCTTCTTCTTTATTATCTTCTTTCAATCTTCTTACATGCACAAAGCCACAAAACCAACTCTGCATAGGACAGGATATCTGCACGCACCTTGCCAGATCCTACTTCCCCAAGCTTGGCATAGCATAGATCCTTTCTTACAATCACTTGCACTCAACTCTGCAAGTTCCCAACACCCAGTATGCACAGAGCTAACTCAATCACATAGATCCAACTACTTACATCACTTGCACTTAGCACAACACTAAATGCTTACAACTGCCCTCTTCTTACATCACCTAGATTTCTATTTTGAAATTACAAAAGGGGACTAATCATGGGTAAACCCATGGGCCGACATCCCATACCTGTTACATAAACCCTAAACCCAAAAAGCCCACAAAAGGGGGTGAGATCTCGTGATCTCCGCTTTGTCTGGCGCTCCGTCTTTGACCAGCCTCTCAAAGTCCCAAAATCAGTCAAACCTAACCCAAGTTCTCCAAAACTTGGTCAAGGGCCAACAATTATGAAATAAATAAAGAACTCATGATGAAATTCACCTTGAAACAATTTGTTCAAACCAATTTAGCTAAACCATTGGCATAAACACACACAAGCATATGCCTTAGAGGATAACTTAATTTTTTGAATCATCTACCCATGGAATTCTCTTATGGGAAGCTCATAGGTCATAGGTTTAAATATGGTTGAGTCCCCTAGGGTTAAATTTTTCCTTGGGAAAAAAAAATATAGGCCCGATGGTTATTTCAATGAACTGTATTATCCACCCAAGTTATATTGCTTATGGGGAGATCATATGTTACAAGCTCAAATCAAGTCAATTCCCTAAACTTAGGAACCACTATTATGACTAGTGATTGAACTACCCTTCAACTTTACCAACATTACACATCTACATCACAAAATGCGCCTCTTATCCCACTAACTATTTCAATAAAAATATATTTATCATTTTTATACTTATGCCTGCATTGATCATATGTTTTGTAAAATTAAATGAAAACAATATAACACTTCATATCACGACACTTGCCAATTGAGATGCCCTCGAGGGATTTTAATTTTCCTCTTTTATTCATTTAAATTCCAACCATTTAATTATTTTATTTAGATAATTCATTTTATTTTTATTAATAAATAATTTTTTTTAATTAATTAATTTTTTAACCATATTTATATATTTGTATATGGTTAATGTGATTATTTTACTTCTTATAAAAAATTAAATTATATATATGCCTAATGGTTAAGAACATGTGTTTCCTCTTAAGAGGTCACAGGTTCAAATCCAGAGGGGGGTAGGGTATGTATACCTTCCTAGACTTTACCAGTCAAATTTATAAAGTGCAAAACTTAAATGGAATGATTTGATTCCTATTAGTTCTCAAGAGATGAAATTTAAGATGGATCTATGGTGGTTCCAATCATAGGTGGTCATGCCAAAAACTTTAGATGATGATATTTATGTATGTATATATGTTATGAATTTGATCATTTGAATTTTACCAAGTATCATTTATGATCTAAAGGGTACTATTTATATGAGGATTAACATGAATAGTAGTAAAGTAACAATGTTCAATGGTGAAGAAGGTAAATAGTAAAAAAGTAATAAGAATAACATATAGATTACTTAGTCACCAATCTCAAATTATCTTGTTTAACTATTATTTTCCCACACCTTTTATCTTTCTCATATTTTCATATCCATCATATAAAAAATTAGGTTAATTGTGAAGGTCATTCAAATCATTAATTCAATATATCTTAGTGAATTTCATCCATGTCTCTCATGTTTTCCAATATTAATATTTCATTTCTTCAACCTCATATGTTCTCCATAATTCTATTCACATTTCATTGCATGCCTATGAGTTTAATATATTTTATATATCAATGCATTATATGTCTTAATATTATGATGCTTCTAATGTGAAAATATTAATATAGGAAAAGTACTCAATAAAAAAATGGGTTGGATTTCATCTTATCACTAAGAGTTTCTTTAGCAACACCATAATATGTATTTTGAAATGGGTTTCCACTATGTTATTGTTGAAGTTATTTTAGTTGATAATTTTTTCTATGTCAGTGTTAAAATCAATGTACTTTATTGTTTTATGTTATATTATTGTTGAAACCAATGCAACTAATTGATTGTTCTAAATCATTTTTTGATGCAAGATTTTGAAATCAATGCACTCTATTGTTTTTTCTAATGTCATTGTTCAAATCAATACAACTACTTTGATTGCTAGAAATAATTTTTCACTATATTATCATTAAAATCAATACACCATATTTTCTTGTGTTATATAATTGTTGAAGTCAATGTATATCATTTTATCAATGACTAGTACATAGTAATATTTAATATGGTTCTCACTTAACATTGAAATAATTTTAGACATTTTGGAGAATCTATCTAAAAATTTTGTCCAAAGTCATTTAAACTCAAGTCAAAATTTATTCTTTCAATTGATTTACTAAAATTGAGTTTTAATTTCACTCTTAAAACACTCTCAAAGATGAGGAAACTAGTTAATGGTGAAAGCGAAAAAGCAATTGAATCAATATCTATGTTGAGACATTAACGTTCATAGAAGCACCATCAAACTATGAATTTTTTTTTATCTCACAAACAAAGGTTGTAGAGATAAAAAAATATGTTATGTGATGCAAACAAATATTTACAATAAACCAATATTTATTAATGCAAAAGATGAAATGTACATGTAGTTAGAGTAAGTGACTCACACAACCTTGTATATTCGTATATTCATGGATAACCACAAAGTATTCAATAAAATTTGTTTCAAATTTTTTATTTTTCCTTTTCTTTCAAAAAGGAACAATAATTTTTATTCCATTATATAATGAATATCACATTATTAATGTTTTACAAGAGTATAAGTGCAAACTCCACTTAAGGTTAAAATTACATTAATAATGTACATTTCATTTCTTTTTCTATATAAAATAATTCTCAATCTTTTCATTTTTACCTTTTTTTCACATTTTATTTCTTTTTTTATATAAAATAATTCTCAATCTTTTTATTTTTACCTTTCTTCTTTTTAACCTTTTTTCATAAAAAAAACTATCAAAAGGCATGCAATCAAAATTCTTAGAAAAAACTACATTTTTTAAGGAAATGCATCAATTTCATATTCCACATAGAGGAGCATTAGCTATCACTACGAGAAAAGCCCTATATCTTTTACTTTATCCCTTGAGCAAGGAGTGAATTTCTCAATTAACACTTGTGGGTCCTATAATTTTACCTCATTTTGAGAAAGATCAATATCTTAACTCATTCGTCTAAAAAAAAATTAGATATCTTTGATTTTGATTTAATTCTTTTTTTTTTCAAAAAACAGAAACAAGTAGCTTGTAAATATTCTAAAAAATAACATATCCTACACCTAAATATTATATATATATATATATATATATATATATATATATATATATGATTGTATTATCAGATTTTGTAGTAGTTTCTTAAAATGATAGTTTTATTTACAGATTCGAGCAAGCTTAATGGTTAAGAACATGTGTTTCCTCTTAAGAGATCAAAGGTTCAAATCCATTATCGGTCTTGATTTTAAGGATGAAAATATTCAAATTTCTAAGGATTTTATATAGTTTGTATAATATTTTGGTCACTTTTAAGGTAAAATAATTTTATCCTTTAAAATTTAGACTAATCATTTTTAGAATAGCTAATCTATTTTTGGAAAAAAACCATAAAAAAATTAACCCATGAGCAAATTTAACCCCTAAAATCATAAGTGATATTTTAGAAAAAAATATTAATAACAAAAAATATCTCAATTTAAATAAACTATTAAATAAAATATTTCAAAATCTATTTAAAATAAAAACATATATATAATGGAACAATATTAATCATTAAATTTAATTGAAAGATTCAATATTTAACTAATGCTTATACAAAACTATTTAAAAGTAAAATAGGTTTACATACTCATAGATTATGAAAGTGACGAGCATTGTATATTTCAGAAAATTTCCCACAATGAAATTCAAAACCTTCACATACCACATTATCATCATATTTAAACCCAAAAAAAGAGTCAATTCTAAAAAAGAAAACAAATAAACATATCAAAGTGAAAGTTTTTAAAAATTGTTAAATTAAAAAAATATTAATTTCACTTTGGGTTTAATGGTTAAGAACATATGTTTTCTCCTAAAAAGTTACAAGTTCAAATCCAAAGGGGAGTAGGGTATGGTATGTATACCTCCTTAAACTTTACCAATAAAATTGTTGAAAATCTTTCACTATAATTGGATTGAGAATTAAGGTGCAAGCTTCAAACTACATTCTCCAAAGTGAAATGTGTTTGGTGCTGGATGGTATGTGGACAGTGACATACAATCTGTTGATAAAAAATAAAAATAAAATTAGATTTATATAAACAAATAACCATCTAAAATGTTGAGCTTCATTTAAATTACTACAAATGTCATCCATAATATGAAAACCTATCCTTCAAGTTTTTCAAAAGATGCAAGGATATAGCTTTCCCTGCCTTCAAGCCGCAATTCGAATTCTATTCTTTCAAAAGATGCGATGATATGACGTTCCCTACCTTCAAGGCGCAATTCGAATTCTATTCTCTCCTCCCCACAACCACTTTTAGGATTATATTTCAAATTGTGCTCGTAGCTGCTCCTTTCAATCGGTCAACAGAATAATCAACAGCCGCTGTTTCTGGATCGGCGACTGCTGCTACTTTTGACTTTTTGTTCTGATTCCTTTGCAACTTAATATCATGATTGCAACCGGACCTGCTGGTTCAGAATAAGCCGCTCACTTGGGCTGGTGGATGCACGGGGAAGACTGGTAAACGAAGTAAACTGGCTCTGGGTCAACAGGTAAAGCTCCGGCCTATACCTTGACTGCTGCTGGCTATAGGTTTGGATCTTTTCAAAATCATTATAGGAATGTATTGAAAATATATATATATATATATATATATAGTCTTACCAACAAAAACCATGGTTTTCACAATATCAATTTAGTATATAGTTTGATAGTGACTTTAAAGTTAAATTATTATTATTGTTTTAATCTTAACTATTTAGAAATTATTTTTTTTAGGTGTTTTTTTCTTTGGATATTTGTTTAAAATCTAGCAAGAAATTATTAGATCCATAGATTTGAGTGATTATTTCTGTATAATTTGAATACCTTGGGGATTTTCAGCTTGTTGAATCCATTTCTACATTCAGAAATGAATTTTAAACAACAAAATCTAAATAAGTTTTAAACAAAAACAAAACCATATTATTATTATATAAATTTAATAAATATAATTATATGAACTCTTGAGTATAGTTAAAAACATCTATTTTTTTTAAAAGATTTCAAGGCTCGAATTCATAGAATGCAAACTTAGTTATAACATTAAAATTAAAATTAAAATTAAATTATTATTATTATGCTTTTAAATAATTTATTAAAATATAAATATATTTTCCATATCAAAATAGTATAATAATAAAATTCAATATTTAAACTAACAATAATATCATTATACCATTTTAAAGAAAGGATTAAATTTATTTGTATATTTAAAGATTCAAAATTTAATAGAGAATAGTATTCATAAAATAATAACAGTGTAATTTTGATGATGATGATAATGATTAATGTCCACTAAGACTTAATTGGTTTATAGAACCTTAAGACAGTAAGTGATTACTTGTGATTCTTTAAAATTTTGTTTTTGTGTTTTAAAAGCATTAAGAGAAGCTTTCCAAAATCACCATACTTTTATTGAATTAAAAGGTTAGAAAGATTGATAGTGTGATTAATATTTTAAAAATAAAATTTAAAATTATATATATATATATATATTATTTTATTTTTTTAAATAATTCTACATTATAAATATGAAATTAATATTTTTTATTTAATTATTTTTATAATTAACTAATCTTCTCATTTAAAAGACTTTGATAAAAGACTTACCATCCATGTTTATAATTTTATAAATAATATGATTAACAAAAATTTATAATTTTATAAATAATATGATTAAGAAAAATAATATTAAATTTGATTTTAATTTAATATTGATTTAAAATGCATTAAATTAAATATATAAATATAATAAAATTAAAGTAAATTAAAAATTAAAATTAGTTTGATTATATTAATATGGAATCAATCATTTATATAAATATCTTACTAGATCATATCCACTATTATATAATTATCTATGTAAATTTATCTTAATTTCACATTTATTATGCACTAAGAGGGATCAAATCTCTTGACTTGTAAATATAGTTTTAGATTAAAAAAGATTGAAGAAAGGTTTGTACTTAGAGTAATTTAACTCTTCTTGACCCATGATAAATGTGGAGATAAAATGGCTCTACTTTGGTCTATATCAAAACATATATGTATGTGTGTGTGTGTGTTAAATGAATTTCATCCTCTCAAATTTACTAAATATCATCTATAACATAGAGAGTACTATCAAAAATGTCACTTCAAAAGTCATATAAATGAGTTAAGATGGATCTACATTGGTCTATATCTAAACTTTGAATGATCATCATTATGTGTGTGTGTGTGATTTAAATGAATTTCATAGACTCAGATTTACTAAGTATCATCTATAACCTAGACAATACTATCAAGAATGTCACTCCAAAATTCATTTAAAGAATAAGGTGAATAGTAATAAAGTAACAAGATTCAATGATGTGAATAGAAGTAATATGATGCATATAATTAATAAGAAATAGATTACACATTGATCTTCTCAATCTATCTTGTTTTGCATATAATCACAACTACTAGCTTTCCCATCTTTTCATATCGATCATATGTAAAAGGAGATTCAAACTCAACACCATTCAAACCTTTAACTCGAGATATTGTAATAAATGTCATACACTACCTCTCTTTTTTTCCAATATTAATAGTTATTTTTTCCAATGTCAATCATTGTAACTACACAAAGTATAAAATCAATTTCATCCATTGTACAAACATTGAAATCAATACACTATAGTAAAACCAATGCAACAAACTACTTAGTGATAAATCATTGACTTTATGAACATTGAATCTATGCAATATAATGAAATCAATGCATGAGGCACTAAAACCAATGCATTGAAATCAATTTATTCATTGTGGAAACATTGAAATCAATTTATTCATTACGGAAACATTGAAATCAATGCACTATACTAAGAGGAATGCATCAAAAAACTTATTATGTTGTACCAATACTAAAATCAATGTTGTTATCCATGGTACAAACAATGAATCAATGCATTATCGATTTTCTCCATTGTGCATCTTTAACATCAACCACAATCGCATTTCTATAGGTTTTTAAGTTTTAGATTTCTCCTTTATCATTCCTAAATCAATGTACTAAATCATTTTGAATTTTATCATCACTAATATCACTACATTGATAAGAAACAGCACTAGAAAGATACGTTGGGTGGTCATGGGAATATTAACTAGATGATTAATGGCTTAGACTTGTTCCATATTCATAAGGGAAACTTGAACATAAATGTTACCAATTGTGGAGCTACACTTGTCTCCATCTTTCTCCCTAATGTTAAAGGTAATATTATCCCTTAACCCTAAGCTCCCCTCCAACCCATTTACCATATTTTTAGTAAATTTATCATATTAATCTTTTAAATTTGTTTAGCAAATATTGTTGTTAGACACAACTCTGTGACCTCAAACATGGTATCAAAATAATTGTCTCCATATATGTATTTTTAATTTTAGTTCAATGTTGTCTTCATTGCTCAAGTAACTCCTCTAATCCCATAATCTCACATTTCCAACAATTGGTGTGCCTCCAAAAATATTCCCAATAGCTTGACTTTATAGTTGACAAGTGCCATTTTGTAAAACAAATATTGAGTTCAGTTAATCTAGATCTCAATATTTTGTATTATTTACCTTCATTGTTGATTGAAGTACAAACCATTGTAAAACACATAAATTTAAATTATTGACAACTATGATTTATTTCTAACTCATCTATATTGTCTAGTCTTTAGATTTGTATATGCATCTATTCCATGTTTTGTTTTATATTATTTCCAAGTTCTTGTGCTTCCTTTTCCATTTCTTAAATCAATGCACTAAATCATTATGCATTATATCATCACTAAAATCAATACATGTATCAAAAAAAAGAATAAAATACAAACTAGAGAATCATGGAAATCTTCACCAAAGGATTAATGGCCTAGTCCTCTGCCATGTTCACAAGGAAAATCTACACATAAATTTATCTCCCTCATTATCCCTGACGCTAAAGGATAGTATTACCCTAAAACCTATGCTACCCTTCAACCCCTTTACCATACTTCCACTAATTTCGTCACATAAATCACATTAATATATATAGTTCATATAGGAAATGTTTTTATTGGATATGGCTCTCTCACCTTATACACGGTACCAAATCAAATGTCTCTACACGCATCTTCATTTCTAATTCCAGTTTGTTTCTCAAGTAATTTCTTTGATTGTGTACACTAATGTTTCCAATAATTGGTGTATCTCTAGAAATATTCCCAATATATATACTTTGTAGTTGTCAAATATCATCCCATAAAATAGATATTTGATTCAACTAATCAATATATCTCGGTCCTTTAGATGAACTAAAGTGTAGATATTGTAGAAAAAAATGAATTGTACCTTATATCTTGCTCAATTGTTTCTAAGCTTAGTGCAACTTCTATCGGTTAACATTAATACTGATCCAAGTGATATCTAATATATATCTAAATTGGTGAGAGTTCAACTAGAAAATGTATTCTCAAGTGGGTATGATGATAGAAAATGTCACCATTGATTTATTTAGATTCTCCTTTGGTTGTGATATGATTGCATAGATCCAAATTTAAGATTGCTTGATGATAGAAAATGTCACCATTGATTTATTTAGATTCTCCTTTGGTTGTGATATGGTTGCATAGATCCAAATTTAAGATTGCTTTAAACTTATGAATTGACTTTTCTCATGTTGTGATATGGTTGCATATGGTTGCATAGATCCAAATTTAAGATTGCTTTAAACTTAAGATGGATCGACTTTTTTCATAATAAAAATTAAAGTAAATTTTTTAATAGTCATAATATCTAAAACTACTTCCAAATTTGAGAAATTATTTTTTATAAGATATTTAAATAATAAATTCATTTTCTAGGATGAAGTTACATTCCATGGTGAATTGATTTCAAATTTTAAGTTAAATATTTTACAAATGGGAATAGTTCAATTTTAAGTTGTAAAATTTGATGTTTCCTAACTAGAATTTTATAAGTTGTCGATGACCAAATGTTATTAAAGTTTTAGAATTTTTTTATTAAAGATAAAAAAAAAAGTGTATATGTAGAGGGTTTAAATTTAGATTAAAGTCAACATTGTATATTTTTTATTTATTTAATATTTTCAATTTTTTAAAAGTATCACATGTTAGTTTTATATTGAGAATGGAAAGAATTACACATCTCCTCATTTATTTTATGATGACTACAAAATGTATTTCTCATGCAATAAATATATTAATTATATATTATTCAAATTAATTAATATAATAAAATTACTAGTTTGTAGTAAACATAAAAAAAACATAATAATAATATTATTATGGTTTATAATAATTTATAAGGAATATTTAAATCATCATATTATTATTATTATTATTATTATTATTATTATTGTTTATAATAATTTCTAGGAAATGTTTGATGGCAACACATTGTAAAACAAAATGCTCCCTTAACAATGAGTAATTGTTTTTTCATTATTTTCTCCCCCTTTGACATCAACGTCAAATCTTCTGATACCAGAATGAGGTTCATCATCAATTGTCTAATATTCATTCTTCTTTTGTTTTGAGTGACAGTACTTGTCATTTTTTTTTCTTGCTCCCCCTATCAACAACCATTTATTTTTCCAGTGAATCTTTTTCCATCCTCTATCTTTGACAGCTCTCACTGTAAACGTTTCTCCCCTGTCAATGTTTCTCCCTTGTCATCATGATTTTTTTCTTACTGTCGAGTAATTACTCCCATATTTTTCCTTAGATGTTCAAATGCTTCTTTAGGCAGGGATTTAGTGAATATGTCCAATATCTACTCCTTTGAACTAACATACTCCAATCTAACCTTTTTGTCACTAATTTTCTCTCTCAAGAAATGATACTTAATGGGTATTTGTTTGTTCTTTGCATGCATGATTGGATTCTTGAAGATTTTGATGGAACTTGTATTGTCAAATAGATAGGTATAGATTGATTACATTCAATTTTAATATTCTCCAATGTTTCTATCATCCACAATATTTGAGTGCAACATTCAACAACGACAATATATTCTCCCTCTGCGGCAGATAGTGAAATTGATGATTGTTTTCTACTTGACCATGAGACTAGACATTCTCCTAATAAAAATGCATTTCCACTAGTGCTCTTTTTTTCATCCACACTATTAGCCCAATTAGCATCTGTATAGGAAATTGGTTCAAATTATTTATTCCTTGGATACCATAATCCAAAGTCTGATATGCCTATAAGATATCTAAATATTCTCTTGACAACCATCACATGTGATTCCTTGGGAGATGATTGAAATCTTGCCACCATTCCTACTTTCTGCATGATATCAGGTTTGGATGCAGTCAAATATAGTAGGCTCCCAAACATAGATTTTTAGAGAGTTGAATCTACAGAAGGTGATTCATATTCTTTGTTGAGTTTGCAGTCGGTTGTCATTGGAGTGCTAACAAATGCACTTTCATCCATTCCAAAAATTTTAAGTATCTCTTTCAGGTATTTGGACCGAGTAATAAACATTTCTTTCAGTGATTGAGTGATTTGAAGTCCAAGGAAGAAAGTTAGCTCTCCAATCATAGACATTTCAAACTCCTTTGACATTTCTTGAGCAAATTTATGACTTGATTCTTCATTGTTGCAACCAAATATGATGTCATCCACATAGACCATTGTAGTGTCCCCAAGGCCGAGCCCCGTTACAGATCATGTTATATACAATGAATTGTAAATATGTTCTATAAGCTGGTGAGCCAAGTTTTGTATAAGATGTAGGCTTATGAGTTTTGTTAGGCCAGGGAGCCTAAGTGTTGAAGGCCAGGAGCCTGTTGATGTACTTGTATGTATGCAGGTCAATTAATTAAATGTAAATACCGCCAGTGCAGACCGACCACGATGAATGAGTGATGGGGGACTGAGCGTCCACAGAATGGGCAAGGGATCAAGGGCTGAAAGGTGGGAAAGGGGCTGAGTAAGGAGCTTAGGATCTAAGCCTAGGGGGCTTAGGCCTAGAATAATATTTTATTATTATTATTCCTAAGAATCCTTGTGCACATTATTTTATCCTAAGTCCTTTTGAAGGATCCGTGATTCCCCAAGTGGTGGGAGGAAGGCGTACAGATGGAACGCATGTAGTTCCCAGGGTGACAAGTGTCAACCCTTGTGCATGCAAATATAAGCCTTGCACTGAACCGTGGGGAGAGACGTCCTCCATTTTGAACCGAACCTTTGTGCATGGAAGTACGACCTCTGTCGGATATCCTGATTCATCTCTGAAAACGTTAGCCGTGTTTGCCTGAGGAAAATCGTGTAATACCCTGTCCGGAGCTATGAGTCTGTGTCTGTTCTAGTAAACCCAGAAACACATTCCTGAACCTGAATTCCCTGTGCTGGACTCGAGTGGAATCATCCTGTGATTGTATGGGAAAACTGAGCTAGCTTGTGCGTGAAGCTTGCTCTGAAATCATCACCATGAGATCATCCTATGATTGTCGAGCCGTTGTTGGAAGCATTTGTCTGTGTTTCCTGTGGATTGTTGTGACTGCGCAGTACTGGACTGCATGAGGCTTGTTGGCCTGTGAGCGACTCCTCCAGGTGAGAGAGTGAGCAGAGGGAGAAGAGGACTCCTGGAAGGAACCCTGTAGCTGCCATAGAGCCCGGAGAATTTCGGTCCGGCCTGTTTCCTGTAACCCAAGGTAAGGGAGACTGGTAGCCAAAGGACTGTCTAGGTGATAGAGAAGGTGCACTCTCCTGGGGTGGAACAGGCATGTGGGGAATGAGGGTCTGTGGGCAGTGAGCGTGGGAGATTCCTAGGAGAGCTTCTTCCTAGTGAATGTGTATGTGCTATCTTCCCTGTAACCTCAACCTAGCCTAGGATTCCCTACCTTGGGGTGGAGCTCGGTCCCAGCTCGGGGGTGACCTACTGTTGAGATGATGAACAGTGTGGTCTAAGGCTGGGAGGTTCGTGGAAGGCCTGCACTTGGTTGGTGATTTCTACA